>JAGDQP010004101.1:18615-87907 GCA_022664845.1 Lepisma saccharinum | reverse complement strand
GCCTGTCTTTTTGAACTTTTGTTTATACTAATGTATTTGGACTTTGTCAGGTCGTTGTCCAGGAAAAAGAAGTGCCTCTTCACCACTTTTCGGTTCTGGTGGTAACAAAAGATTGTTTTACTTTTGCCCCTCTATGAGGACTACTTTGGGTGAATCTTTCAAAAGAGTTGCAGCATCTCATTTACTGGAAGTTTGAAGTGAATGTGAAGCAGGGAAATTGATTTCCTCTTTTATCAATGATTTCGCTTTATCTCGTGGGGCTACCTCTCTACATTCACTAAATAGATTACGTGGCCATTCATCTAAAGTTGCTGGTCCTACATCTGTACTTCAGCTAGCCGTTAACTGGTATTTTACTTTTGTAGCCAATAATAAAAGCTTTCCGTGCCGAGTTTGATATTTAGACACGAAATTGCCATATCTTCTACCACTTTGATTCTATTGTCTATTGTAATTTTACCACAATTTCCGAACGGTTACATGCACACACTTCTTACGCATTCTCATCCAAACCTAGTGTTCTGACCAAATAAGTTGTTAGTAATATCCTTACCTCTAGTTTGTCGTAGAGGGGTTCAGAAATGCTTCAATGCGTAATTTATATTTTCCCTTTGGAACCTGACAATAACGAAGTACGAAGTGTAATTATTTTTCCGCGCCTTTCCGCACTACGTCCGATATACAGCATACACCTGAAGAGTCTCTCTACACATATTTGGTAGAAGTAGTTTGGAGCCAGTTGAGACTCGTTTTGTAAGACTGTGTTCATATAATACTTAAATTAGTTCCTGTTTTCATATTGTTTATTTAACACAGAACTTAAAATCCATTAGGAGAGAATACAGTGATCTACATTGCAGTAATAGAAACTGTTATACTACACAGACGAACTACTCTAAAAAAAATCCATACACAGGAAAATATATTTTGTGCTACACTCCAAATTTCATCAACTTTTCTTCACTAAAACAGTTCAACTGATTTGAAACTGAAAAGCTTGCTCGTAGAAAGCATAAGTTATTTCCAGTAGCTCTAACACATCTTGTGTGTCAAAGATGAATACTTTTACAAAATAAACCCTTGTCTATCTAGAAACAGATATCGTCATTTTCTTTGTCGAATGTAATAACCCGATTTTTGAACGTTTTACGTCTAGAATGAAGATTTCGGCCCTTCACCCTGTGTGTTCGTTGTTTGTTATAGAAACAAGCATTAGGCTAATGTATGAGTCAAAGTATTATTTATGATTGACCTACAGTTGTGTTTATCACCATAATGTTACTAAACGCGCACACGCCATTGGTCCAATTGGCCCTTCATTACTTTTATCACATTGGGCCACCTATTAGTTTATCTGTTGTTATTTTTTGTGTGTGACTGGGTCTTGGTTGTAAAACTAACCCACCAACATCATCATGATATTTGGCCCAACGAAGCATGTTACTAGGGATTAGACCTGATGTAACACAGAATTCAGCGCTAGGACTTTTGCGTTTTGTTCTTTTATAAACGATCTTATGGGTCACTACACTGAATCGTCGAGGACCATTTTTACATATGCTGGTGACTGTAAACTTTTCAGACAAATTAAAACTCTTGATGTAACGCAATTGCAAACATATATTTTTAACTCTCTCCTCTTGTTGCCACACATGACAGCCTGAAATCAACGCTCATAAATGTTCTGTACTCACAGTTAGTCTGACAAAATTTCCTTCTCAAGTTCGTATCATCTTGGCACATTTCCTCTTGTCAGAGTTTAATCACATAATGTTCTCGACGTTCTCATCTACTCAAGCTAACATTTCACTGTTATATCTACGAAAAACATAAACGTTTAGGTTCACATTATAGATTGATTGCATTAAAAGATCCTGGAACACACCGTCTATTTTAGTAAATAAGAACACTCCGTTTCTTGACTATTGTTCTCCTATCTTGAATATGGGCGTTTTCCACAACGTTGTTTAAGGTGAACTGAGGTTTGAACCTTTCCTGGCTGTCGTTCACTTTTGCGTCCTAATCACACCCAATTTTAGCAAAAAAACACCAAGTTTTAGAAATAATTAATATTAAACTTCATTTATCATGTAAATATTTACAGAACTTCAAAGGCTTTATTAGAATAATTAATGATAGTACTAGATCTGTTCATATTCCAAACGAGTAAATCTTTTCTTCGACTTCCTGTAAGATCCAATCACAGAAACGACCTGTTTACCTTGAGGACACTCATGCTTTCTATTGTACAGCTTTCTGTAATTTGTAGATTATCTTCTCAGTATATCCAAGTTTCAAACTATTATGATTTTCCTCTAACACTTAACAGTTTTATGAAAAACCTCGTGTTAATATCTGATTTTAGATAGATAGATAGTAATATACATACCTGGATGTCATTATTTTAAAGATTTATTTGTTCATTTCCGATATTATTTTGTATCTACAAGTATGTTTTTCTTAATAAATAAACAAATACTTTTAACTCACCTTGGTTTTTGCTTTTGGTGAATACATTGTGAAACGTTGAAATGCATTTGCTCTGTCAAAAGTTTTCACTTTATTTTCTTGACTTCCGTTTCTGGAAGGGTTCCTATTTAAAAAAATAGAAGATAAACATTCCTTATTCTGGCATTTGCATATTCATACCATTTGCATACTATATACTCTTACAATAGTAGTATATACAAGATGCGTCCGAGAAGAATGACATAATTTTTGAAGGGCTAATCAGAAGTGATTCTTGGAAGCATGGCGGTTGGTGGAGATGTCAAGCACACACTTAGACTCAACTTCGTTTCACGCATGACATTATAGAGAACGGAACGCCAACAATCGAAGAAGGTTATTTTGGTATCATGCCGTGGTTTAAGAATGCAGCAACGTAGTATAGAGCAACCGTACCCGATAATGTTTTACGTCAAACCGGGTAAATCCTCCACCGATACGCTTGTCATGTTGATACAAGCCGATGAGGATGATATCTTGATACAAGCACAAGTGCCTTAAGCCGTTCAAAGAACGGAGGCGTTCAGAGAGTTCAGCAACTTGAAAAAATCCCGAATCTGTGGGTAATGCAGAATTTTACGAGCAGAACTTATTTCGCTTGAGCAAAAGAGTCGCGCGCATTCGCTTAGATATCTCAGGCAACTGGATTCATTATCATTCAGTGTTCGAAGTGGGGAGAGGGGTAAGAGAGGACACGCCGTGCTCTTATCTGTTTAATTTTGGATTATGCGTACCCCCTCTTATCTTTTTATTAATGGGACCTCATTGCCTTTACATTTAAGAGGCAATCGCCGCCACTAGGTGCAAGGGTACTCTTACTTTTCTAGCCCACTTCTCCAAGAGTGCCCTTAACTTTTCTAACCTGCTTCGAGCACTGTTTATCATTAAACCCACCAAGTTACTCATTGCTAAAAGTAAAGGAATTTTGTGCCATGAACAATGTGGTAAATTTTTCTGGCTCACCACACCGCCACGACGTGGCCTGGTCGACTTAATTGTGTTGTCGAGGCTCAAGATCGATCTAAAGAATATATCCAAAGGTCCACTCAGATACGACGCTGGCTCTGCTCAATGCTTCCTGTGCTGCTACGAACAGTGACAACAACGCTGAAACCACTGTATTGATGTTCAATGATCCTATTTTGAAGAATATTGAGTGTATTTAAATCTATTGCAAACAAAATGATATTTCCAGAATTCGTCTCATTACTTTTGCCACAAGCTTTGTATATCGTAAAACGAATCTGATATAATTTTGAAGCTCAATAACGATTAAGGAGTCGGGGTGGAAGAGGGGTTAGCGTGATATTTTCCTCTGCGCGTGATTGTGCGTTCAATTCCCGCCGGGTCCATTAAACGAAGTGGTTCAGAACTCACTTTTTCAAAGACGCCGATTTCTGTGTAATTTTTTGGGGGGAGGGGGGCATTCAGATATTTTTGTTGTCAGATACGGATATAAGAAGGCACATATGATATAAATCCAATTTAGATTTTGCTAAATATTGTATATTCATAAGAAAAACCACATACAATAATATACACATAGTCATTATGAAGGCTTCCCCAGGCCCAGCTATTACAGAATTTAATTATGTTTGTATAACGTTAAAAAAATAAATCACTAAAGCATATCATGTTCTAATAAGAACAAAGTTTTTGCTGTTACTAGGAAATAACAGAAACTGATGTTAGTCTATCCAGTGGAGTTATTCAGCTTTTCGAAATGTGGTTCTCTTTCTGTCCGGCTCACCCTTCCGCCGCGCTACTGCTTTATTGGACAAATATTGTTTTTGTTGTTTTAATGCTTGGTTCTCGATCTCGATAGGCATGGTTCAAGTAGCTTTTGTCTCACCTACAGTGAGAGAAAAAATATTTGGACAAGTTGAACAAAGAGAGAAACAGACTTATCACACGCAAAACGTGGCCCATTTCAAAATATCTTGCTCTTTTATGATAATTTGGATAAGTTAGATAGAATGGTATAGAAATAACTACTACTCGATACACCGGTCAGGTAACAGGCAACGAAAGAGTGACAACTACGTAAATTCATCGTAAAAATGTTTTTGGACAACCCCATACTACTTTCGAAAGAAATGTTTTAGGTGTACCTTGTTGTGTACAAAAGAACTCTGCGTAGTGTATTGAACCAATCCACACCGTGTCAGTCATAAAGAAGAAGCATGGGGAACAAAGTGAGTTGAACAACATTGGAACTGCTCACGTTAATTTCAAATTACGTGCGGAAGGTAAAAGGTACTGAGACATAGTCAAGCTTGTTGGAAAGCCATGCTGTCGCGTAACATCAGAAAAAAACAGAAACCCGAATAATTTTTGAGAATTCGTTCTGGTCAACAAAGGAAACTAACTGGCCCGAATTATACCTACATTTTTCATTCTGTGAACGAAACTCAAAGAATTAGTGATAAAGACTTGGCTACTTCACTTGCCTAGGATACGCTAGTTAATGTTTTAGATGTGAACAAAAAAATTGGGATTCAGAATTTGTGTAGCCAGAAACAAAACACACATATAAGACAAAGGTAGAGAGAAGAGTTCTAATTTACCAAAAAATATTTATATGAGTGCCTGGAATATCGAAAAAAAGTGGTTTTTTTTTTTGTTTTTTTTTTAGGATGAGACGAAGATAAACTTGTATTGTAGTGATGGATATCAGGACGTGTGGTGAAAGAAGAATGAAGCTTTCAGAAAGCAGAATATTGCTTCAATTGGTAAAAATGTTGGAGGGTTTGCTATGATTTGGTGTTGTGTAATTACTAATGGAGTGGCCACTATTCATATCCTGTATACACATCTTCTAAATCCCAATTTTTTTCAATGGATTTTGAATTGTTTGTGGTGTAACAGTAACTTGCATATCCTAGGCGAGTGAAATAGTGAAATCTTTAGCACTGATTCTTTGAGTTCTATTCACAGAATGAAGAATGTAGGTTTCATTCCGTGCAGTTAGTTTTCTTAGTTGGCCAGAATGGATTCTATCCCGCAATAAGTGCTCTGTTTTATGTTTCTTTATAATGTATCCCACGGTAAAGCATGGCTTGAAAACAAGCTTGGCTTTCCTGATGCGGTGTGGATTGCTTCAATACACTACGTAGACTGCTCTTGTACACAAAAGGATGTCTAGAACACTTATTTCGAGAGTAGTATTGGGTTGTCCAAATACTATTTTTGTTGTCACTCTTTCGTTGCCTGTTACTTTACAGGTGTATCGAATGGTAGTTAGTTCTATAGTATTCTATCTAAAGTATCCGAATAATCATAAAAGGGCAAGAGATTTCGAAATGACCCGTGTTTTACGTGTGAAACAGTCTGTTTTGCTGAACCTGTGCAAATACTTTTCTTACCCGCTGTCTATAGTTTCTCTATTTAAATGTTGTATTAGAAACTCAAAATTACGGTATTAACGGTAAACAATAATTGCACCCAAACAGCAGTTTGACGAATATATTTCCTAGCTCAAGTCTACCCTACTTTTGTGTGAGTTCTTCTTGTCGCTTACTTTTCTTGAATATACAGTGTATATATATATATATATATATTTCTTTTTCTTAAATTATGTTTGTATATGACAATATCACGATAAATGATCCTTAAACCTTGGAACCCCAAGATAATTTCATTTTACAGAATGCCAAGATGAGTCATTTTCAACCCATTTGTATTTCTCGTATGAAATAAAGTACTTGTTCAAAATCAAGTTATTTTAGAGTATGGGCGTATTCATTGTATTGTATTTATTGCTTTGTATTGTATTTATTTATTGCATTTTAGTTTTTCAATTAAATACTTCAAAACAATGAAAAGTACAGAAAAATGAATACATCATATTAAGCTTGTAACCATGTTCATGGCTGTACAAAAATGAAGGTACCATGAGTCTCTTACTTATTTCCACATATAAAGTACTACATGAAATTACCAGAATCAAACTACCTTACTCTCTCACTCTCACACGTAAAACACACCGTATCTGTTGTATTCTGATTCTTGCAAATGAAACGATTACATTGCTGACCGTATGCGGAGTACTTGTCTTTACCATTACACAATGGCATCGTCCACGGTTTTTCGCACCTTGATTGAGAAATTGTAAAGTGCAGGTCGTTTGGAAAGAGACGTGTGATCATTAGAACCGACAACAACTTATTTTAATATAAAATGACATTTGAAAATAGTTACACAAAACGCCAAGATTGGGTCAAATTGACTCATGCTTGGTTTTCTTAAATGATTACACAATAAATACATCGGTTTAACGTCACTTTCTACCATGCGATTTTTGAACACGTACGTGAAGAATACACTTAATTTCACTCTTCCATTTATTGATTAATGGACAAAAATAATATGTTGACTGTATGGGTCATTTATACCCCGATCTTGGCGGTCCGAGCGTCAAACGACAGAAAATACGTGTTCATTTTATCTTTCATTCTTTCTTTTCTTTTTCTTTTTGTTTCTTACTAAATGGTCTTTATGGTCTTACTAAATGATGTTATGCACGAAACTCCAGAAACAACACAAGCAATGCACAAATTAACTCCTTTAGCCAGGAGAGGGGTATAATACGTGATGTAATTTATATAAGTACTGTAGCATACGAGTTTCAGGGAGGAATTTATCAATGAAATAGATTTGCCAAAGGGAGATAAGCTTAGTAGAAAGGGAAAACGAATGACAACGTACTGTAGAAATAGAAGAACCGACTTCACCTTATCATTTGGGCCCCCCATTAGGGGGTCCATTTCAACTTTGGGGGCAAGGGTCCCCAAAGCCCCCCCCCCCCCCCCGCCCGAGATCGGAGCCCTTGACTGTAGATCCCATCTTCATACGCTCACTAGCTCGTTTAAGAAGTTGCGTTGATGACAAATTAATATATTTCTGATTATTCGTATTTTAAAATTGATTAAGGTTTATACTGTTTGCTAATGTTACCAGTGTAATAGTCCCTACTTTTAATCTCCGTGTGTGTGTTTTTCACTACCGAGTGTACTGTATTTATACAAGCTAGAAAATTTTAGATACTGGGTATAAATAGGAACACACTTTGAAATATAATGCACTGTTTCGTTCAAGAATCACGTAAACTCTCAAAGAAAATGTACACATGAAAAACCATGAGCAATGATTCGTTTTGTTTGATTTTGTACAGGGTTTTAAATTCCATAAAATGATGATGCAATATTTGTACTACATAATGGCACGATGATGGTACGCTCAAGCAATCAGATATTATAAGTAGTGCCTGGCACATAAAAATTATGATAATAATGATCGAGATAGAGAGAGTACAATTGGCCAACTAGTCTACCAAGCGTCATCGTTCCGATTACTATCTTATTGTCGCTTGCAACCAAATTTGATTATTTTATGACAGAAGAAGTGTGATCTGCTAAGACTTTTCGGGGTGAATTGCAAGTGAAATGTATGCTATAAAATTATTTTTGCGCTTCGGTAAGCATTTAGCCATTTTTGGTGTGAACCCTGTCGACTAATTAAAGCATAAAAATTTAATTGGCGTATTTTAATTTTCCAAAGCTTCTGTTGGAATTCACTGACAAGAACTTCATGGAAAAGATGCATTTTATATTTAAATACTTACTCAGTTTCGATCTTTGCTATATTTCGTTCCATAGTTGCATGAGTACTTCGATTTTTTTTATCATCATATGTGATTAGCATGTCATCTACATACCTGAATGTTTTGACTATATACACTTGATTGTTTGATATTATTTCCTTTAAAAAAAAATTTGCTCGGAAGGGGTGAAAGAGATTTCCGCACTGCTATGGCCCTTTGTTGTCTGTATATGTTTCTTCAAATTAAAAATATTCCCTCTGTACACACATGTGAAGACAACCCACAAAAATGTTCTCTAATTTCTATATTCCAAATTAGTTACAATCCGGAAAACCTAAACTGAAACGCAAGTGAAAGTTTAACAAAAAGATGGAAAAAAGTCACCAATATGTTGGATTGAATGTTGTACCTTGCTGACAGTTTGTCTTGTAACACCTGGAATATATTAAGACTGTTGTATCTAGCAAGCCCTTTCAGAATTAGTACCAAGTTTGTGAAGCGAAATAGCATCAGTGCACATATCTTGTTCTTTAAGGAGTAATTGCGTTTTTGAGAGGCAAACTTTTGTAGTCACGGTGCAAAAATAAACTTATGCTGCTTCAGTTAAGATGGTCTCTAATGTTAACTAGTAGCAGCAGATTTTTCTGCCGACAGTCATTGGATTTCTCATTATGAGTAGAATGATCATGAATTTGTGAGGTTCAGTAATATTGTAACACATAATTAGCAATACTTGTTAGTAAACAGACGGTCGTTTACCTTGTGCCACAACAGCATCATGTACTATGTTCCACCTGCCGAAGTTACAACATTGAAGCATAAACATTTAAAACACGGTTTCTTGTTTTAGGGTTTAGCATAAAATACAATAATGTCACACAGAGAAACATGGAATATATATGTTACAACAGACTCAGCCGTAGCATAAAAGCTTTCGGAAGCCATTAATTTTGATGATTTAGATAAGAAACTTTCCTTCATTGAGACTAAAAAGATATCGGGATCAATAGCGTGATTATATCATGACACGGGCTATATTTTATCATTCACGGTAAAAAATACATTCTTTGATTGAGCTGAACTTTATTTCCTTCCAGCTGGCACAAGGTTATCACGCCTGCCACTAGGTACATGGGTATTTTGTACCATATTCCACTGTGTAACAATCACTATTATTATCTCTCTAACTAAGAAAAGTCAGTGAATTGTTATCCAACTGCATATGTTCATAAGACATTGAAGTATTGATTGAATGCCAAAATGTCACCAATATCACTTAACACTTCAGTTATACTTACAATTCAACTTTATTTAAGTCTTTTAGGCATGTAAGGCTCAGGCCAGAATGAGGTTGGGAAAGCTATGCGGAAAGTGTTGTTTCGGGCCTATGTTGAAGGTACTACCCAATTATTTGCCTAGTGTGATTTATAACGAACCCTAGAAAATCCCCAGTAAGGATTATCGACCGCTGGCATTGAACCCGCGAGCTCCCGAATGCTAAGCGAAAGCTCTACCACTGGGCCATGACCACTCGGTAGTTATACTTACAAAATTAAAAAGTGGTAGAAATTACAACACACTAAACTAAAGTTCTGAACAAAAAAAAATCGTCTGGTAACAAGAACTCAAAATGTAAAAAAGAACAATAGCAAATATTAGTGATTCTGTTAACAGTATAATTGGTAATGTCTGCAAAGTAGTCGAAAGGTGGTGCGGTATTTCAGAAATGTAAATTTAAAAAGTAAATTGAATAATACATTATTTGTCTAATATCAAGCCGTGAAAATATATTTTCTTTGGTTAAAATATATGTATATGGCATCTAACCCTTGACGTTTTTCTTTTAAATAAATGTAATAAGATGTGTTTATAAACACAGGAATGTCACAGGGACTTTGCTGAAGTTCATCTAAATATAAGAAATGTAAGGGGTGAGAACTATTCTCTGTGATGTGTTGTTATCAATAGATTGAAAATGAACTCTGGAGGCTGTAGTCAATAAACTGAGTTACCTAAAGCAAAAGAAATGTATACAACAATAAGAAACGAGTTGCCTGAAGAAATCTTTAAGAAATAAACTTCAGAATGGTGGAGGCCATAAAATATTAAAAATCTAACGTTACTTTCCTAACCTAACGTATACCCCTGAGGTACGCAAAATATTTAAAATTTGCATAACGAGAACATGATGAAATGTAAGCGCTATCAGCTTCTATTTTTGGCATTTTCAATGCTAGCGAATTACTTTTGCGATTTATTCTGAAACAGTGTGAGGAAACATTTTTAATTCTTTCTATGTAAGTAGAGGAATCTCTTTGGTCAGAAAATACTTACTTTAAGACGTTGTCATAAGCAGTGTTGTACGCAGAACATACTCCATAGTTGGTTCCCATAAGTACCTCACGAACAGACTGTTTCTCCACATTGGCAAACAAAGAACTTAATTGCTTTTTCGCCTATAAAATAAGAACAGACAAAGATACGATTTACTAAATAAGATAAAATAAATTTTATGGGAGATGGCAGCAATATGACTTACGCCCTTCCCGGAGATACGATTTACTGTGAAAATATGTTAGCGTCAATTTGTAGATTTTGAAAAGCATGCCGAAATAGAAACAGTCATAAATTGGAAGCACATAAAAAAAAAATCGTGATATGTGAATTCTATCATTGGTGCTAATGTTGTTCAGTTCATTAACTTTCCACATTATAATACCAGAGCTGTATTGATTCTGATGTTGATATACAGTTTAGACAATTTTAAAATAAAAATTCAGTTTATGTTCATGTAGGTGCAATCAGGTGTTACCTCCATTAATATTTATTACATTAAGCGACCTGTTTCCCTCAATCAACTAAGTAGTAGCAATGGAATAGTCGCAGGGAGCACCGATTGGAAATAGATAATTGTTTTGTGTTTTTTATGTTGACGAATTCCAACATATCCATACTTCCAATTTACTTCTTCATTTAATGTTTATATGTACAACACCGAGTAACTATTTGCAATGATGGTAACAGTTTCAAATAAAGATGTACCATGCGTAAAGAATGGAATGATAACATGAACGAATACATATATTAAAATCATGCTGTATACATTTCTATGAACTCATGAATTACAAAATTATATTTTGGTTTATACATAATCAACATACACTGAATTTCGGATTTCAAGGTTTTAAAACTAAAATTATATATTTTAGTCATATTTTAAATGTTTGTTGTCAAACTCAACAGTGTGTTTGCGAGATCTAACGTTCTGATCACATGCTTGATATTAAAAGTAACTTCTTTTTTTATCTCTTTAATTTATCCAATGTATATAAACATGTTGTATTACATCTTACACCACAAGTCAATTCACCTTATACATTAACACTGTATTCAAACAATTTATCATTACAATAGACATTACTATATTGTTTCTTTTTTATCTCATAATTCTAGATTCAAATCAAGATTAATCAAAACTACAATCGGAAATAAGAGCCTTCCTAGCAAAGAACGCACACTTGCTATTCGGAACCAAAGATTTGTCCATTAAAAATCTGTAAAGAAAGATACTTCGAAAATATTAATGTCATTGAATGTATTTTATTCTTCTCGCTGCATTTAATTTTCTTTTAACACATTGTTTTGTAATATACAGTACTGCATGATAATTTTGGTTTCTTCTTCTTATCGCTTAGCAGAAATTGTTTCTCTAACGTTCGATTCGCGAGTCGATTCGCAAATTTTCTTGCACAGTTTTAGACACCGAAATCTAAAAAAGATTAAGTTCCAGCATTACATGATTTTAATATTGTTACTATTCTTCACAAGAGAACTTTGCGAATGGTAAATGTTATAATTAAAACGGAGGAATTCACAAGCGCAATCACCAAGACTCGAACCGGAATCTCCTAGTGGTTAGGTATACTTTTCATTACACCACCTCGGGGCACAGTGGGATGAATACCAAAACAAAACGAATAAACACGATGATATTAATACCACCTTAAAGCTGAGAAAACGTTGATTGGATCTTGATCAAGTGCTTATATATGTGCTATCAACTTTACATCCATATACTATAAGGTATATATCCTCTTTCATCTTGACTAGTGTGCTAATTCACCAAGCTGTTTAACAGGTTGCTTATATCACAGGGCATTTTCATAAGTTAAGCAATACTAAATAGCTTTAGTACGCTTCCCCGGGCACAAAACAAAGGTTTTTGACGATATCAAGACTAGTTTATTTGAAATTGCTAAACATTGTATCAAAATAATCAACAACACCGTTCGTTAACGGAACCCAAAAAATGTACTTAAAAACAAGCTAAAACAAGCGTAACTATAAAAAAGTATGGGATTAGTAAACTATAATAGTGATTCTGATAGGTGTCCTGCTCAGTGGCACGTCATAACCGAAGATCTCTGGGTAATGTAAACCGATGATAGTTTGCCATTGCCTTCCATCGGATGAAGATGACGTCCAAAGAACAGGACCTACAATTTAATATGGGTTCTGAATCACATGTGTCCTCCTCGGGAAACGAACCTCGGACCTCTTGATTACAAGGTAGCGAGGGTTACCACTCACTCACTGGGGCTAGTAAAAAAACTATATCAATCTAAGAAAAAAACAAAGGCCAGCTTAAGTTATCATTTGTACCTTGTCCTTTAATTTTTGAGGTACGTTTTGTGCAGACGACTAGTAAACTACACAATTTGTACTTTTTGTATAAAATGTCAGATGGGCTGAGTACTAGTAAGCCGCAGAAAGCTTTAAAATCTTTCACTAGAACCATGGCTATTCAGGAGTCCAAGAATTTATTCTGAAAATGTTTCAGAAAAAAAGTAAACGGTATTTTGTACCTTGCAAATCAAAGCATGTACCCCCTCCCCACCACATGCTTCTAATCCATTGCTTGTGCATGCCACGCCCCACTCCCCGTTTTGCCACTACTCAGTTACTACTGTTAATCTCCGCCATCTTTCATTCGCAAAGGGTGTATATTCTGTACACATTATTGCCAATTATATTCTCACCCTACGCTTGTTTTACTTTTGGGGAGGTTTTACGCAGAGAGTGGGATTAAATAATCGAACCTTTGAAACAATTTATCTCATATTATATGTTAGTCTAAAATCAGAGCTTGGCCTCCCTTTCATTTATTCTACATTTCGATAAAACTGGCAAAATCTTCCAAATTTTTACCTTGAAATTTGGATCTTTTAAATTCACTGCATTGGCAGTTGCATACAGAAAATGTGCACAAACGAATTCCGAAAATGTTTGAAAGGTGGACAAATTTGAGCGGACATGTACTAATGGTTATGCGTATCAGGATCGTAAAGCCATTGGGTTAGTATCGTTTGGACATTTAACTACAACTTACTATGATCTCGGAGTTTATTTTTCACATTTGAATTTTGTGATTTTGTTCAATTACAAAACATTACTGTGTGGCGTGGCTAATTATATCTGGACAAAGAAATGCTCCTCATGTCTTAACAATTTTCCACCTGCTAGTTGCTGGTTATAAAGTCACATGAATGGATGTTTGTGTAGAAAAATTTGTCTGCAATTGTACTGTTCGAAACAATATGTGCACATCCGGCATCTGAAGGAACACGCCCGACACTACACACAGTTTTAGCAACCTCACAGGTGTTTGCTGAATTCAGGGCAGCTGTTTAGTTAACACTCATACCATGGAATTGTCAAGAATTATTATATTGCCATTGTTATATGTTACTTACAAGGACATCCACTATTTTAACCATGAAAATTACAGCTTAAGTTAAGACGTTCCAGATGTTTTTGTTTTATTTTCCGCCTGTGCATTTCATTGGATTTTCAACCATATAACGTAAACGCACCAGTAATGGACACTTTAAGGACACTTTTCGCGGTTATAATTTTAACTCATATACAGTTTAACGGTATTGATAAAATGAGAATGTTACACGTTGGCCATTCTTTCTTTTAGTGGTTTCTACCCACTACTCTTATCAACATACACTATTTTGGAGGAAATCATTGTTTTTGTACCAGTGATGGACACGGAGAAACCTGGATGTTCCAGTAGTGGACACCAGTAATGGACATTCTGTATAACTCAAAATAATTGGAATAATAATTGTTGATTTTTCGAACATAAGTAGTAGGAACTAAACACGATTATATGTTTAATGCTGTTCTTCGATTATCTTATTGTTTCATGGAATTCCACTGAGTGATCATCTTGAAAGTCTAGGGTTCGAAAACAGCTATCGGCTAACTTACTGAGGGTTTAACGTTTGTTTTAACTCAGTCATAACAGTCAAATGTTCTAATGGCACCTTCAACTTAGATTTGTCCGACTCCTTTCCCCTACCCTATCCCATTCTGAGCCATAGATTCCTTGTGGCTATAAAATGTAAATTCTAACTTGCCATGAACAGTGTCTAATATCGAAGCAAATCATTTATTTAATGAGTATCCCCGTGTCCATCATTGAAAATATGGTACCAAAAGATTTCTTGACAAACTAAAGGACATGAAGAGTAAATAATCTATCCCAAGTTGAAATAAAACAGCTAAGAGAATTATGATTTCGCCCTCGAAGTTGAAGAGAGTTTAGTGCACTCATTTTCTGCGCGCGTGTACATGAGTTCAGTTTTCCCTGAGAGCTATTGAACGGAGTAGTTCGGAGTCCACTTTACCAAAACTGTAAGTCTTATCCTTAGAAGCTCACCAGCTCGCTTAGGGCGTTAATAACAACTCAGTCAATCAAGGATTTTGATTTCAACCTAGTAATGAATAGCGAGTGTCGATAACTGGACAACAGCTGACTTTGCCATAACGGTAATGGACACTCCCTGCTTTGCATAACAGATCCAATTTATAATTAGTTTGATCATTTAAATACTCGAAACCAAGACATTTCGTAATGGATAATAGTGCAGAGAAACATAAGTAATCGTTACTGTAATTTAATGAATAAAAAGTGAAAGTTCTCACAGAATGCTTGAAAGAGTAGGTAGAACCATGGACCTAACTTCAACATCATGTAATAAATATCAAATGAAAGCAATGAAGAACGAATAATATTCAGTGGCATAAGAACATACTATATTAAATTTTCCTATGTGGTGAAATGGTTACTGCCCTTAGGAAAATCGTGTTTTACAAGTTTTCTCTTCAAGTGTCCATTCCTGATGTGTTTACCTTATTCTGGCACAAGTTTGCACGCAATTTTACCACCACCGTCAGTTGCAGCTTCAACATTACTGTACGTTCTATTTTGCTTAAACTGTACTGTATTTTAAGCTTATTCTGTAGTGCATTTACTAATTCCACTTAATACACTATATGCTAAATATTTTTAAAGCACATTTAGAATTAACATGTGGATTTATATTTGCCTTTGCTTTACATATGAAGGATAACGTTGTGGGATCAATTTCGTAAACTTTTAATCCTGCAGTAAGTTATATGGTATCAGTTACTTGGGAAATGATGGTGGCTCTAAATCATAATTAAGATTGGCTTCTCACCTAATTAACAACATCCAATATCAAACCCAACATTTCTCAGATGTACAGAAGAAGCAATATTAGTACTTACACCTGATTGTATTTGACTTAAAGACATATTCAACAGTTTGTCATTTCCTTTGTACTTTAGAAAGTCGTGTAAGTTCGTTAAGTTCAAGTTCGTAACCTGCCGTGCGAAGGCAACATAGAACCTTCTTTCTTCCTTTGATAGTTTACCAAATGTCCTAGGAAAATAAAATGATGTGAGTATAAGGAATTTGGTTATATGAAGTGAGTTAACCTTCAAAGTTTCAATGACTTAATTTTAGTATATTTAACCTCTTTCATATGCCTTCATTTTGAAACTATATCGATTTACCTTAGTATGAATAAAACATAAGATCAAATTAAAAATATTTATCTTATTCAGCTATTAAACACACATGCCTGTCTTGTTTTCAAAATTACAAGTAAAAAAAGCAGCACTAGAATTTATTACAGTCATTTTTTCACAGATGGCTTCCTTGAGATGTTTTGTGAAATGACAACCAAACTGATATAGCTAGACATCAATGATACTGTTTACTACGTTCATACCATTCCTTTACAACGCGACAGTAACGTTTTAATTATCAGGTATATTCCTGATGGAATTAAAGCATATTTTAATGTAGGCAAAGTAGGGACTGGGCAAAGTCGGCCCCATTAGCATACTTTCCAAATAACAAAGTATTAAGTAAAGATTGAAAAAGAAATATAATCGTAAGATTACCTAAAATTATCTGCGTTTAAAATAACGGACGAAACATATAATATATTGCAAACTGGTTTAACAAAGTATTAGCTAAACATTGCTACATAAATAATATAATGAGATAACATAATCTAGGGATGATCTTGTTTGAACAGCGGATGAAACCTATAATATGCCGACATTGGTGAAATCCGATAGTTTCTAATAAAATATTACATTCGCAACAACATATATCCGAAACAGTTCTCATGAAACCACAGTTGACAATTTTTGCACTGAAACTAGTCTTTCTGTCTATCGATTTATGTAATGTCAGAGAGTAGATTATATACTCTTTAGTAATAATTATCACTTTTGCCACATAAATCTGTAACTTTAAAAAAAAAAAAAACTTTCGCGAGGGGCGTCTATTCTAATTCCAATCTTTGATTATTGTCAGGACTTCTTCCCTTTCCTTGCATAACAGATATATATATATATATATATATATATATATATATATATATATATATATATTATGTCAGCGTAGGTTCCAAACTTTAGAATTTTCATATTCCTGGCTGCAGTAATGTTTCATATTAATTTATAATCATTTTCCATTAGAAGCAAGGCAAGTCACATTATATTAAAATAGTAAGGTAGGGGATCCAAATATGACCCACCTTAAATTTGATGATTCTTTTTTCACTAAGAAAGACTAAATATTCGTTCGAATCGACTAAACCATCAAGTTGAAAGACTGTTTGCACAAATTAAAAGAAATCGTCTTTCTAGAAATGACGTATAAAAATGTAATAAATCCAAAACAAAAATGTTACCACTGGGCCATATTGGGAACATGCAATTCCCAATATGGACCGCTATAGAAAATAAGAGCGTGTGGCAAAAGTGATGTGCAATCTTTCTGTATTATTCATATATGCTACATACTGAGAGATATACCGTACATTACAAGCATACATAATTCATATGGCATTCCAAAACCTAGAATACTGTATTAATACAAAATGCCAAAGTTTGTGAAAAACAAGTGAAATTATACAAGAAGAAAAAAATATGAGTAAATAAGAAGTGTAACACAAACGAAGAAGTTTAGAACGTTACGTCTCACATGAGGGAGAAACAAATGGTCCAAGATCTTTATCGGTGATTCCAATACAATCTTCATAAACGCATTTGCTATACGACACGCAAAGATGAATGTCTGCAATCTTGTCTGCCTGACAAAGGTAAAAATCCAAGATTTACAAGACTTGGAGTAACTTAGTGTCGGCTCTTCAGGACTATTAGAAGCAGTTCCTTAAATTCCGGTTGTTTTAAACTTGATGACACTTGGTTTGTTTTAGTTTTAATCTTCTTATTCTCTGCACTGGAATTGATAGCTTCCTTATTAGCTGATATCATCTTGTTAGGGGTCACACTGCTCAGTGTTTTGCACCAAGTTCATATATATCTGAAATAGACAATGCTCTGAATAGCTTGAGACACTCTTTTAATCTCGGGCCGTATCGAAATGTGTTCTTATTTGTATCTTATAAGAAACGTTGAACCACACGATGGTTCTGTAGAGACGTAGGATAATAGCAATATTACTCCAGTAATAAAACTAGGGTAGCTCTTTCTGGATTTTGCGTACTCATTGTGAGCTACGGCTAGCTATCGTACAATATCAACAGGAGTACGAACCTAAGAACGCTAAAAAGGATATTAAAGCCATAATATAGCGTCTTACGCAGCTATCGAAGACAAATAAAGCAGAGACCTGCACGAACCGGGCTAGGTCCGAGGCCCGCAGACCGGCCCGGCCCGCGGACCAGCTCCGCTATTCCTTTGGACCGGGTCGGGCTTGGGCGGGCCGACACTTCTTTCTCTTCAGCTCGGGCCGGACTCGGGCCGATTAATTGCACTGCTTTAAAGCAGTTCAATAATTATTGACTTTCGTTAAACGATAATTGGAATAAAGCCAAACGTTCAAGTCTGTGTGCACATCACGTGGAGTGAAAGGTATTACAAACAATGCAATATTTACAGTTGGTGTTGCTTAGCGGCTCCACTATCGCTATAGAGGATTAATTGTTCACTGGGGCGTTGACCCCGAGTGACTGCATGCCCTTCCCTCAATAACAAAAGACAGTATGCGTATTGAAGCTTTCTCTGATGATCCGTGTCAATACCAGAATATGGTCAATGCAACCACTGGATCCCAGGGGGTGAACAGTCAGAGTTGTTGTCTTGATATAAAAATGAAAGGAAACCGTACTCTTTGTTCTTCTCCCCACTTCAGCGACCCTCAGGAAAAATGGTGGATGAAGTTTGGGTTGCAGTGTAATGCGGTGTTAAATATCGTGCAAATGTAGGTCTTGCGGGTGGGGCCAAATTTATGATAATTTTTTTTTTAATTAAAAGCTATACTTTGACTAGCTACTTCTTTGCTGGTTTTAAGAAACCTGCGAATACAACTAATTCTACTGTTCACAGCGAATGGATTATTTTGATCCTTTGTGTTAGAAATATATTGAAACGGAAATTCTGTAGGATGAAATTAAAATGACTAGAAAATCTAAGCGCATCACATTGTTCAAACACTCGCATAGGCTTGTATGCATTTTATTATTATTATTATTATTACAGATATAAATATATTGGGGCTCGAGCCAAAACTTTTTAAAATTTATCTCGCTGTGCCGGGCTTGGGCCAAGAATTTTTAAAACTTATCGGGCTGGGCCGGACTCGGGCCAAAAACTTGTAAAGCTTTTCGGACCCGGGCTGGGCCGGGCCTATGTACATTCGGGTTGGATTGGGCTCGGGCCGAAAAATTCGGCCCGTGTAGGTCTTTAAAATAAAGGTAAAAAGCTTAAAAGGGTTGAAACACTATATATAATCTATAAATTGCCTCTGCTTTACAATATTTTTTTACAACTGCTAACCTAAGATAAGCTTAGACTAGAACCATCCCCAGAGGGCTGTACCCTCTTTATGGGAAGAGGAATTAGGATACCGTGGATATCAAGGAGGATTGGTAGTTGGGCTAAGGGTTGCTATTTTATTTTAATTATTCTTTATTCCATATAATATATTAAAAAATCATATTGGAGTATTATGAGTTTGCCTCATAATCATAAATGTCATCAGTGGTTAGCTAATGGTGATGAGATGAATTATGGGCATGAGGTGCAAATAGACATCACAACACTTTGGCACATTGAAAGATGAGTGAATGAGGATCTTCTGGACTAGGGGCGACTCTAGTCCGTGATGGTGACAGGTGATCCCTAGCGTTCAAAATGATTACACTGTAGAGTATGAAAGGGTTACATAGTAAAGAATGTCAAATGAGTTGTGTGCTGAAATGAGTGGCATGTATGGATAATCAGGTGGTAGAGTGTATTGGTAAAGTGTACAGAGAAGAGATAGAGGTGTGTGTGTATATTTGGCTGGTGCTAGATGTTGGTCATGTAAATGCAGAATGTAGTGAAATAAAATATGGTTTGTTTCAAGTCGGTTCGTAATGTATCGGATACGTAGTTTTTCTATGTGTAGTAGGAGATGTGGAAATGTGATTCTGTTGTAGAGTTCCTGGGTTGGGCTGTGAAGTTTTACTCTGAATGCTATTTGTAAGGCATGACGCTCCAGAATTTGTAGTTTATGGTAACATCTACCATACGATGAGAGGCGGCAATCTATGCTGTGAGTCCGTAGGTTCACTGGTCTGAGAAATACCTTATATGTGTTTAGTATGGTGTTTGAGTCTGGTAACCACGTTGTGCCTGTGAGTCGTTTTAGAAGTTTGAGTCGACTACTGGCTTTGGATATGATTTTGGAAAGATCAGGGCACCAAGTGAGATAAAGATCGAGAATGAGGCCGAGGTAGTTGACGGTTTTGGATGGTTTTATGAGTTCATGAAGGACGGTGAGGGAAAGGCGTTTGGAATTTCGGTAGACTTGTGAACGACGTTTTGGTGGGATGAAAACAATTGCTTTTGTTTTGTGGGAATTCATGGTGAGTTCCCATTTACTGCACCAGGAAGTAAAAGTGTTGATGGCATCGTTCATGGTACGATTGATGTGCTGGATAGTATAGCTAAGTGTAAGGAAGGCGGCGTCATCTGCATATTGAAAAAATATGTATATTGGAAGGTAATGGGGGTAGGTCAGCAACAAAGGGGAAATAAAGAAGTGGAGAGATGGCAGAGCCTTGAGAGACTACGCAGTTTTGGAATATGGGATAAGATGTACTGTTGTTGACAGATATGTATGCAAGGCGATTTGTGAGAAAGCTGTAGATGGAACGAATAATTTTGATGGGTAATCGGAATTACTGGAGTTTTTAGATGAGGGCGGAGTGCCAGACTTTATCAAATGCTTTCTCTAAATCGAAGAGGACAAGACAGGAAGGGTGAGAACGATTTAAGTGTTTGGTAACCATGTTAGTTAAGCGAAGGAGTTGATCGTTTATGTTATATGAGGGCGAAATCCTGCTTGGTGAAGAAGAAGAAGGTTGTATTGGTCTAGGTGGGTATGAAGGCGTTGTACTAGGATTTTCTCTAAGGTTTTACTGAAGGTTGATGTTAATTGGATCGACCGGTAGGAGGATATGGAGCTTGGAGGTTTATCAGGTTTCAGGAACATGAGAGTTTGTGATGATTTCCAGAGTAAAGGAAAGAATTCGGTGCGTAATTATAAAGGTATAGATATCTGCAAGGAGCTGGATGGGAGATGTAGGTGATTCTTTAAGGTGGCGGTAAGTGATGCTATCGTTACCGGGTGCGGTTTGACGTTTGTGGTTAGGATACGTGTTATATCTTCGCTGGTGATGGATGCAGTAAGTGGATGGTCGGGAAGATGATGCTCTATAATTGGTTGAAGTTGAGGTAAAACAATATTCAAACGTTCTGCATGATGGCGCCTTTGAGGATTTAATGGAAGTAAGGGTGAAATAGTAACAGATGGTTCATGAAATATCCTGCAGTAAAATATTCCAGAGGTAAACTAGTCCCTCATTAGGACCTCCGGGCAGGGACTGCTTCAGGGGCCTCCAAGAACAGGATTAAGAAAGACTTTAGAATAAGAACGTGGAACGTACGAACATTAGACCAAACGGGCGCTCTTCAGGTGGCGGTACGCGAGACCGAGAGGTACGAGATAGGCGTATTACAGATACAAGATTTTCGGTGAGAGGGTCAAGATAGCATCCCACAGGGCAAGTACACTTTCTACAACCGGGGAACACAGTCTAACGATTTCCGAACAGGATTCCATATTAAGAGCAGTATATTTCAGGCGGTTCAGAATATAGAGTGCGTAAACGAAAGACTATCGTACGTTACGATACGTACTCGATGGGGAAACACGGTTTTATTAAACGTTTATTCTATGACCGATGTAGCTACTGATAACGACAAAGATATATTCTATGATGAGCTAGAAAGGCTGTTTGACCGATTACCAAAGTATAATTCGAAAATTGTGTTGAGTGATTTCAATGCAAAGGTAGGGACGGAAGAAAATATAGACCTACAATAGGCAAATTAAGCCTTCACGAAAAGACAAACAACAATGGATAGACTGATAATTTTCGCAATTTCGAAAAGCCTACTGGTAAAGAGCACGTACTTTGAACACAAATCCATATGGGTATCTCCGGAAGGCAAAACTCTCAACCAGATCGATCACGTATTAGAAGAGAGGCGAAGACACACCAACATAATGGATGTTAGGTCGTACAGAGGAGCGAAAGGTTACACCAACCATCAATTAGTGATCGCAAAAGTAAGGGAAAAGTTATGAATCGGGAACAGAGAAAGTTAGGGGTCAAAACAACTGAAATTCGAAGTTAAACGATTAAATAATCCTATCATGAAAGCAGATTACCAACTCAAACTCTCAAATGGGTTCGAAATCCTAGGGGACTCGAGTAATAATAATGATGATAATAATGAAATTGATGTAAGTAGGATGTTGGAGGCAATTCGTGAAACAATTATGAGCGCAGGGAAGGAACGTGTAGGTGAGAAAAAGCAACAGAAAAACACAAATTGGTTTGATAAGGAATGCCTTAAGCTTCATGAAATACAAAAACAAGCCAGGCAACGATGTGTAAGTAATAAAAGCGATGCAAATACCAAACTCTACAGCAACGCGAAACGAGATGCAACACTTGGGTTGAGAAAGCGAGAATATCTGACGCAGAAGATTCAGAAGATAGAGGAAAACAGGAAGACAAAAACATTCGAGATCTATACAAAGGGGTAAACTCGTTAAGAAAAGGTTACCAGCCGAGGTTAGGAATGATTATAAATGAACGTGGAGATTTTCAGGCGGATCCGACTAAAATTGTCGAGGTATGAAAAAGTTATTTCGACAAAACTTCTTAATGTACACAACGGGGAACAAACAGAGGAATTTGAAATCCATACCGCAGAACCGTTGATTCCCGAAACTAGCGAGATTGAGATCGAATTGTCTGCAAAGAAATTGAAAAAATTCAAATCACCAGGAATAGACAATATTAATGCCGAATTAATTAAAGCAGGAGGAACGGTACTAGTCAAGGTACTATATACATTGATAAGTTCTATATGGAGAAAGGAGGAGCTAGCAAAGGAATAGAAAACCTCAATAAAATTTCCGATTTACAGAAAAGGTGATAAATCGGACTGTAATAATCACCGCTTATTCTCGTTACTTCCAACCTGTTACAAGGTATTAAGTAATATTATGTTAACACGCCTAAGTGTATACGTAGATGAAATAATTGGAAATCACCTATGTTTATTTAGAAGAAATGGATCCATGTTGGAACAGATTTTTGCCTTGAGAAAAATTTTGGAGAAGAAATAGGAATACAGTGCGACGGTTCATGAGCAATTCATTAATTTTAAGAAAGCATATGATTTTATCAAAATGGAAAGGTTATACAGTATCCTGATACGATTTGGAATTCCGAAAAAAAATGGTTGAACTAGTGAAGATGTGCTTCAGCGACCCCATGAGCGGAGTACGGATAGGTAACAATATGTCAGATATTTTCAAGATTCACAACGGATTGAAGCAAGGTGATGCCTTGTCCTCACTACTGTTTAATTTTGCGTTAGAATATGCCATTTTAAAAATAAACAGGACAAAAGGGTTTGAATCAACTGTTTGTATACGCGGATGATGTAGATTTAATAGGGGACGATACTGATACACTACAAAGCATCACCGATGCCTTAGTAGGAGCGTGCGATGAGATAGATCTACACTCTACAGGTAAACATAGATAATACAAAATATATGATAACAGGCCGAAACACATGGAATGAAGGAAATAAAAGCATAAAAATTAGGGATCAGGTCATAGAGAATGGAAACAAATTTAAATACTTGGGAGCATACGTAATAAACAAAAACGAGGTCACGGAAGAAATAAAAAGTCGCTTAGTATCGGGCAACGCATGTTTCTATTCAGTCCAAAAACTTCTGACATCGCGATTAAATTCAAGGAAATTGAAATTAAAAATATACAGAACGGTTATTCTGCCGGTAATACTTTAAGGTTGCGAAAGTTGGAGTACGACCCTGGCAGATGGACATAAATTGCGTGTAATTGAAAATACGTTTTTGAGAAAGATATACGGGCCGAAATGCGACGAGATGAGTAGAGAGTGGAGGAGACTGCATAATGAAGAACTCCACGGACTGTACGATTAATCAGATGTAAAAAAAATAATGAAATCGCGACGACTAAGGTGGCCAGGCCATGTAGCTCGGTTTAGGGAAAAACCAAGATTATATTTTATCCTGGTTGGAAGGCCGGATGCAAAGAGGCCATTGGGAAGACCGAGACGTCGTTGGGAGGATAATAGAATATATCTTCGAGAAGTTGGTGTTCGTGATGAAAACTGGCTTGATATTGCCCAGGATCGAATCCAATGGCGAACGTTTGTTACTGCGGCAATGAACTTGCGAGTTCCATAAGCTATGGAGTTAGTTAGAGGGTGCTGTAAATGCGTCCGCTTTGCTTTTATCAGAATAAAGTGCTAGATTGTCTTGTAGTAGTGGATATATTGTTTTAGAGTATTTACCGGTGAGTGCGTTAAACCGTTTCCAGTACTGTTCAGGATGGGCTTTATCTGCAAGTGAGATGCAGGTTTATACCCATTGTCTTAATTTATAGCCTTTAATGTAGTTTCGTACTGTACGTTGAAGTTGGCGATGGAGACGAAGTGACTCAGGATTGCCAGTTCGTTGAAATTCTCGGTAGAATTGTCTGGAGAGTCTGATCATGGTAAGATATTGCGGTGGAAGGTTGGGTTTGTATGGGTTAATTGTGGTTTTTGGGATGAATTTTTCTTAGGATGTTTGTATGATGTATGTTATATGATCGTTTCATTAATATAGTTCATCTTCGATAGTCGGTGTTGTGAAAGGTGAGATTCGGGTATGGATATATTCCCTGTAGTTGTCCCAATCGGCTCGGTCAAAGCGAAGTACTTGTTTCAGTGGTGGAGTTTGTTGCGGAAATGGATTTTGTTGGCATTTGAGGGTAAGTTTTACGGGTGCATGGTCACTTCCTATGAAATCAAGAACTGTTACGGTGCTGCTGTTGGCAATGTTTATTGAGGTTATGAAAATGTCGGGTGTCGTGTTGGAGATAGGTCGGGTTGGTTTGGTTAGTTGATGGAGTGTACCGGTGGTTTGATAATCAATGAAATTTCTGTAGTGTGTTTTGTCTCTATCGGATCTACTCTGTATGTTGATATCGGCCATTATGATGTAATTTGTGAAGGTATTTGATATGCATGCAAAGAAATCATATGGTATAGGGTGACCTGGTCTGATGTATATGGTTGCTAAAGTGTGATAATTATTTTTATAATATGCATTGGCTATTAGGTGCTCTGGCAGGTTTATAAGTGGAGGTGTATTTTGCCTATAGGGTACGGTAGTTGTGAATCCTATTACAGTGCCTCCATTGGCGCGGAGGGCTGGTATAGTACTATCATGTCTAAGTAACGTGAATCTAGAAGTTTTAAACTGTTGACTGTTTTTCAAGTGTGTCTCATTCAGTGAAAACCCGTTGACGTGTTCCTCTAGAAGAAGTTGTTCGAATAGCAGTTTATGTGTAGGTAGTGATCGGATGTTCAGGAAAAGTAATATTAAAGCCATGAACTTCAGTGTACTCAGAGTAGATATGTTGTTGTAGCTAAACTGTGGCTTCATGAGCACTTGCAATGAAATGGGCATAAGGACCTGAATATATCGCATTGAAATTCACTTGTAGGAATGATTGGGCGGCGTGTTGAATTTGTTGTATTATGAATTGTCGTTGAAATGGATGGATATTTTTCAGTGTCACCGTTATGAATGCTAGTACTTGTTTTATGGTGATTGGCTGGTAAACTGATGTGGTAGGAGTAGCGTCAAGCTGTTTGGTTTCTGTAGTAGGGATGGGAACAATTAGTTCAGGTTTGGTTGGTTCTTTTGGTGGTCTTGCTTTGCAGCGATGACTGAAGGTGGGATGTGATTCCCCGCAAGTGGTGTATTTCGGTGGATTTTTCATGTTGGTGCAAGATTTCGTAATGTGAGGTCCTGAACAGTATCCACGTTTGAAGTCATTTTGCATTGTGATGTTGCTTGTGTAATATATTTCTGATATTTCTCGCATCTGATCGGAAGTGGAGGTAGTGGATGAGACGGTTCGACTGTGTATATTCGCTTGTATATGTAGGCTCCATTATTGAGTAAATGATCTATGATGTCTTGGCTGGTTGTGATGGCGCGTACCATGTACGACGATTCCCCTGTACTTGTCTTAATTTGGTGATAGATTTGGTATAGCTTCATTAAGTTCTTCTTCGGCATCGGTGTATGAAATGGATGGTTCTACTCCGCGGATAACTACTGACAACGTTGGTGTGCGACGTGGCGATGCTGGTTGTCGTGGAGGTTTCTCGGCCATACAGGTCATGTTAGCTTTCGGTCCGAATATCTCGAAGCTTTGTTTCGTATTTCTGTAGCTAACGAGGGGTCCAGTGAATGAATAATGATCCCGTTCCTCGTTGTAATGATGTGTTGTATGTGCTCTCGTGGACGTATTTGGTGAACTGCTGTAGGAGTAGTTTTGGATTTTGAAACTTGGTGTCGAAATTTGTGAGTAAAAAGGCTGAGTTAGCTTTGAAGAAATTGCTAGATGCGGAAATTGTTCTAAGTTGTTGATATCCTAGTGATCAGTTTCAGATTCTGTGTCGCTAACGATATGAGATTTTTTCTGTGGTGGTGATGATGGAGAAGTTCTTCCGGAGCGTTGTTCATTTGGTGATCTAGATTTCGATCGCGTAGATGTAGCAGTTTGGTACAGTCTTCGTCGATATTTAGGTGTGGCTCCTATGTCCGAGTATCTTGTTGGTTGAGGTATGTGCTGTGACAGTTGATGAGTTCCTGGTTGATTGTCTGACATGATTCGTTGAAGCAAACAAGATAAACAAAATTGTTCTCCCCGTTGGGATAGAGGCTCAAGAAGCTTATAGTTTGTTCGAAGTGAAAAGGAACTGATTGATGATAATGACAAAATGATCAGTCTTTGTGTGATGACTGCTGCTGCTCAAATTACTTCACCCTCCGACACTGAGAATGCCGTCTATCCTATTGCCGTCGTACGTGCATTTTTCTCTTCTGTGCGTATGCAACACAGTGTCCTAGATAGTGCATTAACGTACTACTGCTGGCTAGGTAAAGTTTTTACATTTTTTTTTGCTAGCCGTAGCTAGCTCTCTCCCAAGGGGTACACCTTCTATGGGGAAAAGGGATATTTCTGGAAAGGTGGGACCTGGGTATTGGGTGCGGGGCTAAGGGATGTAATTTATCTTTATTTATTTCTTTATCATTTGTTTGGGTCAGTATGAGTTTAACTCATAGTCATTTCCTTTGATAGAGCTAAAGATGATGATGCAGATGGATGTGAGGTGCTCTTCACGCCACAACACTTGAGTTTTGTGCTGGTTATCTTCTGTTCAGTAGCTTCTCTGAAATTGAAAAAACAATTTACTCCAAACCAAGCCATGAAACTTTATATGAGGATTGGCCACAAAATCTTTGAATGTGTTAAATACCGTTTTGTGTTTAAGTCCCCATGTTGTGCCTGTAAGCTGATTTATTGGATTAATACGGTTATATGCTTTCTTTGTAATTGTATTTAAATGTGGTCTCCAGGTGAGATGGTGACCGTAAGCAACTCCCAGATAGATGACTATTTCTGTGCGTATGATAGGTGTGTTATGAACTGTCAGCGAGAGGCGTTGAGGATTTCGGTATACACCTGGTTGGGAGGTATGAACACTATAGCTTGCGTCTTCTGTGCGTTTATTTTCAGTCTGCACTTAGTGAACTAGTCAGTAAATCGTTGTATTGCGTCAGTCATTTGTGTGTTCGTTTGTTGAATGGGTTTGATTAGGGAAAGGAAAGCCGTGTCGTCTGCATACTGGAAGAGATGTATGTTAAGGGGAAGGGGTGGGAGATCTGCAACGAAGAGGAGATAAAGAAGAGGTGATAGTGCTGAACCTTGTGGGACGCCTGAGTGTAGGAATATGGGATGTGAAAGGGTGGCATTTATGGATATATAGACTAAACGATTGGTGAGGAAACTGTAAGTGAAGCGGATGTATGAAAGATGAAGTCTGAAAGAGAGAAGTGCATAAAGGAGTGCTTCGCGCCTGACTGTATCAAAAGGTTTTTCCAAATCAAATAAAACAAGGCAGGATGGTTAAGATTTGTTTAAATGATTTGTGATTAAAGATCCGTGGTCAGTCGGAGAAGTTCGTCTGTATTTAGCTCTAAATCCGGCTTGGTAGTATCGGAGTAGGTTGTGATCTGTAAGATGGGTATGTAAGCGACTGACTAGGATTTTTTTCAGGATTTTGCTGACTTTTAGGGTTAGTTGGATAGGGCGGTAGGATGAGACTGTGTGAGGAGGCTTGTTGGGTTTCAGAAAGATAATAGTTTTATAGGTTTTCTAGTCAGGCGGTATGTAGCAGGGGCGAAGAATGAATGCATATATGATGGCTGAGATATGGAGGAGTGAATATGGCGCTTCTTTGATATGTCGGTATGTGATTGTGTCTATGCCAGGTGCTGTCATATGTTTGTAGTTAGTGATTGATATTATGTCTGCGATGGTGATCGGTGCGATGAGGGGGTTATGTTGGGAAGTGTATGGTTTACATTGGGTTGAAGTTGAGGGGGGGTTAGGTGGAGTCTAGTTACTGGTTGGTTATGTTCAGGTCTGTCTGGTGTGACGGGTGTGAAAATGTCCTGTAAGTAATTTGCAAAGGCGTCGGCTTTGTCTTGATCATTGTGTAATGACTGGTCTTGTTCTATGAGAAGGAAAAGGGTGCAACTATATTTGGCTGTGAGTGCGCTGAGTCTTTTCCAATATTTAGTTGGGTGGTTAGTTTCGTCAAGTTTGTTGCAAGTTTTCACCTACTGTCTGAGTTTGTAGGCTTTGATATAGTTGTGAACTGTGCGCTGGAACTGACGGTGGAGGCGTAGTGATTCAGGATTTCAGGTGCGTTTGTAGTCTTGGTAGAGTTGACGGGATCGGGTGATCAACAGGAGATATTGTTGAGGAAGTTTGGGCTTATGTGGTAAGGTTTTGCTATTTGGAATATATATTTTGGGAAGCGGTTTGAATTGTGAAGCAAATGCGATCTAGGAGTTATACAGGTCGATTTCATTCTCATAGGGTGGTATGTTTTCTAGTCCTTGATAGATATAATTACGATAGTCTGTCCAGTTTGCTTCGTCGAAACGCTGGGTGATGCATGGTGATGGTGTTGATGCGCTTGGCTATCGAGTGTTAGTTTAATGGGTGCGTGATCACTTTCAATAAGATCTGGAACTGATAGGTTGCAACGCTGTATGAGATTGGTTGAATAGATTACTACGTCAGGTGTGGTGTTTGATTGTGGCCTTGTAGGTTTTAGGATTTGAAGAATGGTACCTGGTGTTTGTATTATGATATGGTATTGAAATTGGTCATTTTCTTGGTGTAATCGACTGTGTATATTGATGTCCGGCATTATCATACATTATAGGAAATTGTCGGAAACGAATTTGAAAAAAAAAGAGTGTGGTATATCATGCCCTGGTCGGATGTATATTGCTGCTAGAGTATTGTAAATGCTCTTATAATAAAGTGTGGTGATCATAAACTCGGACAAATTTTATAAAAATGTTGGTCTTAAATAGACAGTCATTGCATTTTCAGTATTGTAACCCGATAAAATATTTAAATACCTCTGAAATGAAATAACAATATTTTAAAGTAGCCATACCTTTTTATGTAGCGTTTCATTATCAGGTCATCTGTGTTGTCTTCCGCGCAAAAGATACTTGCAGGTAATGCGATTTCCCAGTCAATATAGTTTCTGTCTATAGTAACAACAGTTGGATTGTCCTGAAATTTTCTCCAACTTTTTAGGCTCAGAAGTACAGTGCATGTCAAATTTGCTATTATCACAAGAACCCATACAAACCTACAAAAAAGTGCATTTGTAATAAACATAAGTTTGTTTACAGTATGTATACTTAAATAAACAGACAAAATTCTGAAACAAAATTAAGACCATGTTATGTAGATGCTAAAACGTATTTTACATCCTATTTAAGATGTTATGATATTATTGGAAGACATCCAAATCACTCGAATACGATGGAATGGTATACACATTGAACATACTTTCAGTGAAATACATTTTGTATACACTGACAGATAATGGAATACCAAAATCAAGAACAAGTACACTAGGCTAATTAAGCTTCAGCAGTAGATTACTTAGCATGATATATTACATTGATACAAGTTACAAAATCACAAATTACAGGACTCGAACATACGTCTCGCAGTTTCGGAATGAACTTCTCCCGTGGATGCGTCTAGAGTTGCTCGTATATTAGTAACACTCTGAGAAATTTTGGTAGCGTGTGCTATTGAGTATATAGTACCTAAAATCAAAAACAAGATATTGGGAACAAAAATGGAACATGCCGTGTTACAGCCTTTTGAATGAATGACTACTATCCTTTCGTGTCATAATGGGTCGCAACGTCTCTGCCATGTAAACCTGCTAACCGAAATGATCTCAGGTATTCTTAGAAAAATAGTCTTTTAGCATTTCGTAGTCCAATGATGTGAGAAAAGGATAGTGCATTCGCAAGATGGCTGCAGCGAATCGGAGGATTATGTAGGCCGTAAAACCTATCATAACAACATGAACTGATCTGAACCGTCTGCTGGAGACGCTGCCTTCACGTAAAATCCAGATTATAGCTTTATTGCTGTAGGAGAATTCACTGAGCTAGTGCTGCTAATAAAAACGAAGTTATTTCAAACCTCACTCAACTAGTGTTTTCTAGAAATATAGTGTGTGTTCCAGAAATATTGGTGCAAATTTCAGGATGTGATTATTAACATGAAAACAGGCAAAAAGTTTCTTTAAAGATATTCAAATGTATGAATAATTTCTTAGATACAGGCAGCACCGTGACAAATGACGTTATAGCTCATCTATTGACGTAAGCGGTGACGACTTAGCAAATCACATTCATAGTATTACTCGATACATGTATCTAAGCAATGTTATGTTATTCTGGGAGTGCCGCACAGATAGGTTTCACAACCTAAGAATGTCATTGTCAAGAAATTAAATGGCTTAAGAGGGTAAGTATAGAAATCCCCTCTAAGCTGTATTCGTAAATCATAGACATAATTGAAATAGACTCATTGGGTACTAAGTTATTTACTAAGCCAACACAGTTTATGTCATTACTTGTTGATATATAACGTTATTTATAACGATGCCGTCGTAAATTTGAGCGCATATAGATGGGAAACTAATAATATATACTGGGATATACCCCAGGATCACCTCGCTGGTCTAGTGGTTAGCGTTGCTGACTACAGATTGAGGGGTCCCAGGTTCGATTTCCAGCGCTGCGAAGCGTGTGGGTCTGGAACGGTGTCCAACCTGCATCTTGATGCAATTGGGAGCTGCTTTGAATTAAAGATAATGCGATCACAGTGAGAGCTTAGGCTTTCCTCTCCCAATCTGTCTGGTCAGCGTGGGAGCAGTAGACCAATCTCCTCTCTCCGGGGAGAGGCCTTATCCAGTAATGGATTAAATATGACTGATTTATCCCTAGAAGTACACTTGATGGGCCGATCTCGATCTACATGAGATTTTTTGGTGGGATCGACATCGATATCGATGCCGATCGATGCAGAATGGCAAACGTTTTGGCCACATTGGCGAACAAGTGGGCAAAGATGTCGATCAATATCGGTGTCAATGTCGATCTATATGAGTCCCATGTGAATATTTCCAGATCTATTTGGTCCCACGTTAATCCATGTTGGTCCTTATAGATCTACCTCTCGCCCACATCGTCGTTCTTGTTTCCTGGCTGACCAATGTCGATCTACACGGGATCAATGTCTATCCACCCAGATCTATCTCATACCCCATCGTCGTTCCTACCATCCTGACTGAGGTTTTACAGGGTTCCTCAGTCACACCAGGCAAATACCGGTATGGCATCTTCAGTATATGTCCTGGCGGATACCTTCCCAAATCCTTTCCCCTCCCCTATACTGGCCTGAGCCTTACATGCCCATAGGCAATAAATAAAACAAAAAAATCAGTTCTAGTTTCCTGGCTGACCAAAGTGGATCTACGTGGTATCCATTTCGATCCTATGGATACAATTCGGATCTACGTGATATCCTATACCGGCACGAGCTATAGATACCTAAGGAATGAAATAAATTCTAATTCAACGAGAGGGGATGTCTGAAACGGTTCTGACCAGACTTGTCCTAGTTTTATTTAAAAAATGGCTTCCCCAATCCTTATACCCAATATATGAGGTGTTATTTTCTACATTACATTGTATTATAATGCCCTATTATTTCTCGTATACAATATCTGGAAAATGTTTTCCCCCAGCTCATGGTGTATAAAGATTTAAGGTAACCGTTTGACTGAGTCTCGTAAACAATTGCCGACATCGTTCATGTAAACAGACTACATTGCTTCCCCAAGCTACAACTGGATATAACACATTGTATTCTATGCAATTGAGTTATCACTGTATACTATTCTAGTAACGAACTTAAACATTAAATAAAACTTAACACTAACAACAGTACACACCTTCAGTGGTATCCTTCACCGTCATATCGTAGAAAGCAAGCAGTTGAAATAAAACATTCAACTATCACCTTCACTTTCCCAATTATGGCTTTAACATCTGACAAACGACCCGTAGTTCGAACTGCATTGGTCGACATCATTCGAAGTCGTACCGAACAATTAATATCTTCATGTTATTACCACAAAAGCCATCGAAATTTAAATTTCAAATTTATTCCATAGTAAAACATTCTTCATGCTTTTTGGTGGGCAAGGGTACCTACTTCTCATGTGGGACTGACATCGAACTAAGTCGGCAAATCCGACATGGACAAGCGCACCAAGTTCCCACGTGGGACCCTCATTAAACAAAGTAAACAAATCAACATCAGCAAACAAACCTAGTTCCCATGTGGGACCTATATGGAAAATAGCTTGGTAAATGTGGGCCAGTCTAAATCCGAGGAGATCGACTTTGGCCGATGTCGACCACATGCTGGTCCCTCCTCGTTGTGCTACTTGAGTATATACCAGGTGGTTAACAAGGCCTTAGCTCAGCTCCTAATGTACAGAAATCTTTGAAACAAAAAATGTTATTACCGAAGTGCATGTGCCGAATCATGTGATGATGCTTTTGAAATCAGGGACATCTTGAGAATACCTATACGCAGGGCGGGGCAACTTCAAAGTTTTAAATAGCAATAGGAGTTGATTTTGCCCTCGATGAATCAATCCCTAAATTCTGAACAACTTTTAGAGGAAACACTTTGCCATATCTATTAATATTTGGCACCTAAATGAGCTCATTAATAGATCGATGCGAGGGCTTCTTCATGCTGCAACTCAAAGTAGTAAATAATTGTTTGAAATTAAAGCGAAGTACAAAATTACATAAGCGGAAACATAAACGGTGAAATTTTCGAAAACAGAGGAGTCTCAGAAATACCTCTATTGAGGGGCAGCCAATTTCAAAATGTCAAATAGAAACAGGTATCGATTTTGCTTGAGTTGAAAGCGCTACATATTTAACTACTTTCATGAACAATATTTCATGAGAGTTGGTACAGTATAGCTGCTACAGAAGCTTAGTTCTTGGGGAAAAATGATGATGAGATATAATGGGCCCAAAAGAAACAGTTACTATGTTATGTATCAGCAGCTTATGATGATGTCGAGATACATAGCAAGTAGAACTTGAGTAAATGCATGACAACATTAAATTCGGAGACAGCGGTGGCTGCTAATCGTTAGCCGTATATTATGAAATCGAAGGGAAATGCACAGAATGAAGTGTTTGTGAATGAAGCGGAAAGCTACGAAGTAATGAAGTTAACGATGAGGGACGAAAGTGGACAGGGCCTAAATCTTGCACCTACCAACCCAGCAATTGCTTGGTCTCAATGGGAGAAAACCTGGGAATACCCAGGAGAGCGGTCTTGTCGCTTTCGGGTGTGCCCAGCGGTCAACCACCCCGTGTGATATTTGTCTAGGGGATTCCGCGATCATACCAGGCGAATGTTGGTAGGATATGACCATACCCTGGCGAACTCCTACCAACGCCTTTTCCGTATAAAAACAGGTCTTAGCCATAGGTAGCCAAGAGCCACCAATGATGTCGACACTCGACGTATCTTGTGTACATCTAGAACGAAATCCCTCACAAATCCAACAGCATGTTCGGTGGGGCACTTTATCGTTGTTTTAAACAACACACTCATTAAACTGTGCCAATGGTTGTGTGTTGGTACTATTTTGGATCCAGTAGCTAACATGAATGTTACCTTTCTCAATAAGTATTATGTGCAGCTTCAGACATGTGATTGCTGTTATGCCATACAGAGGGAAGAAGGAGCGATGAACACCCAGAACTTGTAACATAATCCTATAGAGTCCTAGAGTGAATTTAATCTGTGCAGTTAAAGTGGTCCTTATACTGGACAATGTGTCTTGAATTGAGCTCAACTGTCCCCATGTGTATTACAAGTTCGTCAAGTGACGAGGACTGCAGTTCCACATCGATTTAGAGCTCTTCTATTGTGTTGATGGTTGAGTGACTTTAGTAGGAAGTATCCAACGTAAATATTAACATTCATACCATATACGAATTTGGCGGCATTCCAATTAGAGGATTGTTGGGAATATTATAGAGCTGCAGCTCGATTATGCGCACACGCTCCAGATCGACAAGCTATTTTATACAATCTTCTATGAAGATTAGCAGCACCATTGTGGCAGATAGGCAACATTCGTCGAAACCATGGTGCCTGGAGAGGAGTCATACAAAATGAAAACTTATCATTGATGTAGTTTGTAATGTTCCTTCAGACATCAATTACATTCCTTCTTAAACTAATTATGATTTTATAAAATATGTTGCAGTTCAATTATTCGAAATTAAAGCGAAAAGACTAGAAAAGAAAAAGTAACTAGAATTGGGCGAAAAATATTTGTAAATTTATTAGAGATAAATCTCTGGAATTAAAACATTGATCGAGTATCGTTTCTGTTTTGTTCCGAGGTTTGGTGAAGGTGAGAGCTTTCGTAGAGTGCCACATTTGTGTGGTATATTCCTACGGGTAGTCGTTCCTTCAGATGATTGCTTCGATTCGTAATGTGACTGTGGAAAGTTCTGTCGATTAACGAAACATCGTTCGTGTCTTGTGGCAAGAGTTGCTCGCGGCCGGAATTCATGGTTGAATACGTTAAATTAGGTTACAAAAAATTCTAATTTACAATTATTGCACAGTTACATCCTTTGATTTATTCGTTACTAAACTAAATTAATTAAACGAATTTGTGTAAACAAATAGAACCTTGAGTTACTGAAGAGTTCCAATCTGGTTAATACACGTAAGTTCGTGAAGATGTAAGAATAATTTGGTTCGGATAAACGTAAATAGAAATAAAGTGAATGTAAAAATACTTTTTTAAAGAAAGGCTTGATTCTCGTGTGATCGAATTAAATGAATAGACGTTTGAGAAACCTTGAAATCATTTAAATTCAATTTGAATGTTTCGGGAGAGTAAGATGATGTGTTACAAATCTTTTCTGTTATTAAAATTGATCTTGTAAAAATCCGGTCTTTATATGGATCCGGTTAGAAAGAAAACAGCTGTTAAATGAGTGTTTCTTCCGGATATTATTTTAAAAGAACACTTTCGTGATTAAAGTTTGCTAAGTTAGTGTTCTCAACCTATCTGTGTTTTAGACCAGTGGGTTGTTAGGTCTCATAACTTAATCAAATAGAGTAAAAAGCGAATAAGTAGATGTAGTAAAGTGAAATCACGGAATTACTGTATTGTTCAGAGGAATTTAAATAAATCCAGGGATTTATTTAAAGTTAAATACAGTCATTAGAAGCATTTGAATTCATTCTTTGTGATTTGGTAATTAATTAATTGGATAAATTCGAATTATGAGAAAGTTTGGATTAATCTTTATACTTCGTAAATATAGTACAACAAGCTTTAAATCGAATCGCAAAGTTATTTTTCAGTTAATTAATTCGATAAAAATGAAATTTATAATTTTGCCCAAGATTGTTCTAAATAGAGATCGTGTAAAGTTATCGGAATTATGGCTCTGGTGGACGCAGATGTGGATAAGTAGAGGATGTTCAAGATTGTGAACTCATGTATGCAAAGGATTGAGTTGATTTATAAGTCCGGAGAGTCGTTCACTCTTAATCACCTTTGATTGTTGAAATCATAAAGTTGGTCGAGTGATATCCAATAGTTGGAACGATTTTCTGCATTGGATAAAGGACATTTCTGCGAGGCGAGAAGGCTGTTGTGGTTGGATTGTATCCATTTATTTCTATTTACTGTCTTTCCTGAAACACAACGGTAAGTCCAAATTTTCTAATTTTGTAGTTGTTTGAATGACTGGTGTGTGAGTTTTTGAATTCGACTTCGTTTCTTGAAAAGTATTGTTCGTCGTATAAGGAACGGGTTGAATCGTTACGTTGTTGGGTTTGCAAAAAGTGAAATTTCTCTCAGTTCAAAACGTTGTTCTTCAAGTTCGATTTTGCTCGTACATTCATTTATTTATCATAAATAAATTAAAAGGTCCCACATATCTAAACTGAAGTAAAATTATTTTTGTGCTAATTGATTGTTCATTCAATTAAATTAATTGTAATCGTAATTTCTTAGGAAGCAATAATAGCTTCATTGATCATTGCTGAATTTCGAATAGATTGTTGGAAATGTTCTGTTATTGATTTTTATACATATTTGGAAGTAAAGTCAGAATGTAAACATTAGAAGAATTGTATGTTGCATGTGTTTTGAAAATTGCTCTCAATCCAATTCAGTTTGGAGATTGTAATTTTTACAATTAAAGTTGTAAAATTCATTTTATTTCATTGTTTAATAGGAACTTACTACTTTAATTTGTCTGTTCTGGCATTGTTGTGAATGCCTAACATTCTGAATTTTGTTGTAATTTTAACTTAAAGTTTGTGTAAAGTGCTTGTGAAGTGAACACCGAAAACCTTTTTATAATCGGTAGTCATAGTTGGTAAATAATAGAAAATGTCAAATGTAAACATACGCTGATGGCGAAGTACATTATGACAGTCATTGGTGTTTTCTACTGAATTATTAATCATTAACTTAACTATGGATATCATGGCCTGTACATAATATTGCCAGGAAGGTTTGTAGTTATTGTGGTGTGTTTTTTGTGGTACTGTGGCTGGTCAGATCCACTCTTACACTTGAAATTGAAGTTTTTGGGAGCGGCCATTTGCATTTAAAGTTGTGGCATGGACACCGACTTCGATTATCTCAATCGATCTTTAGTCGACTCTAGTAAAAAATTATTAGACCGAAAGCGATTGCTTTGGTCAACTCTGAATTATAAACTGAATGTGATGTGGAGTAATCGATGGAAACCTTTTCTCTTGGCTATTATTTTCTGACTAATAAAGCTTCCTGGTTTAATTTGGAAAGAATAGTGTAAGTAATTATCAACATATTCTGCTTTTAAAATCAAATGGAAGTTTGAAGACATCAAAATCACAATGTGAAAGCCCACTTTTTTGTTTTTGTCTTATATCACCAAAAGTATTTACTTTGGTGCCTTGAAATTACGTTATTCGGGAGTAACTTTTCCTGGGGGAACATATTTATCATCTATAGTTCTTTGCGTATGAGTGACAGTTTAGGAGATATAGCCTGCAGGCCTAAAAGTTTGGTCAATTTCAGGTCATTTTTACGAAAACATGTTTCTGGCTATCATATCTCGGTTATTATTTGCTTACTGTACACCTCACAGGAGAAGGATCTCTTCGATATGACTTTCGAACTCTTTCTAATATCTGACTGCCTAAATAAGAGGTGATTCTTTTAAATAGAGAAGACTTTTTGCTGTGGCAATATAATTGACTTCATTATCAACAGCAGAAAAGCCCCTATAGTGTAAGAATTAAGTAAGGAGAGAAGCCTTTTCAGTGTGGGACTAGTTATCTTGTACCTTCTAGGTTGGTCTCCACATCGATACTAACTGACAGGTTTATTGGCAATCGATAATATGGCATCAAATGTAGACCAGTTTACACTGTCACCTGACTATTGTACTGACGACTTTGCAGAAGTCGACTCTTGATCTCTGTCAAATCTTCATCAATGTTATCAACGCAAATCTGCGACTATATTTTAAATAAGTCGTTTCAACATAGAAATGTCGATCTGTTTCCGCTGGTAAGCCCTGAAAATGATAGTGACGTTCCTTATAACGAGTAAGTACGTATGCTGAACGAAATAAGGTCTGTATTGGAGTTAGGTGTAACAGAATTATGTTCCTCGTCCAGTGATCCGGCTCATTCCAATACAGGCATTAAGACTCTTACTCACGAATTTCCATTTAGTTGTAGCTTTCCTTCGAAATTAGACATTGGCATACAAGTCATGATTGATAATCAAATTATTTACCCTCAGGTTCAAGAGTTTATTGATCAAAAGCAGGATATAAACCCTAAAGGAAAGGATTGGAAAGGAAAATAGAGGAATACAAGTTAATATATCAGGATTAGATGAGCCTAAGACGATATTCGCTTGTATGGAAAACGAAACAGATATAAGGTGTACTTCTTCTCAGACTACACGGATCTGCATACCTGCCCATAAATCTCCCTTAAATTGTAAAAGAAATTCCCCAAGGTTATTAGACAATGCTTATGATCATGGTTTATTGAATCTAACAATGAAATGTGAAAAGATAGAAAGACATAACAAGGAATTTAAAAATGATATTAATTTCTTACATGACAAACTGAGAATTCAGGGTAAAGCTTTTACAGACGCCCTAGAAAATAATTGGTTAAAAATTAACCACTATTTATCCCAGATTAAAATTCTTAATAGTAAAATAAGTGTGTTGGAAGGTATTGTAAGATGTAGTTCCTTAAGAGTCCAATCTGATATAAATTATACACAGGGTGAAAAACATTCTGATGTAAACACTCCAATGTTTACTGATAAATTCCCTAATGACTCGATAGAATTAAATATATTTGCAGATAGTCATGGGCGCGGATCATCACAAATTCTCAGTGAGAAATTACACCATCAAGTTTTCGGTTTTATAAAACCGGGTGCTAAGGCCAAAGATATATTAGGCAATCCCTTGTTACATAATGACAATTTACATAAAATGATAACCCTTTTTTTTAATGGGAGCCAATGATGTATATTGTAATGAGGCTAAAAATTTTCTTCGATAACTTAAACAATTCTTAGCTAAGCACTCTTATTGTAATATAATTGTTTGTACCATTCCTCTTCGCTATGACTTGTCATCTTGGTCAATAGTAAACAATGAAATAAAAAGAGTGAATAAAATGTTATTAAGGCTAAGGATGTACTTTTGAAAGTTGGTGGTAATAGATACAAGCAATATGGAAAAGCGTTTCCATACACATCGTGGTCTACACTTCAATTCATTAGGTAAATTGTTTATCTCGGAGATAATACTTGAGGAGTTAAACACATTTATTTCCGACCACCTACTTGGAAATAAGGGTCTTATTGCTCTACCTTATGAAAAACAGGGAAACGAGTAATAGAATCTGCAGATGATTCTCTGCAGATTCTTATTTCCAATGTACCATCAAATACCTTATTGGAATTGCAGCATTGTATTATTCACTTAAAGAATGTAAATTGTCATCTACATGATCAATGTACTAATTACTTTTTTCTTGCTGTCCATCTTAATGTACAGTCTTTGAGAAACAAACTTGGAGAGCTTGAGGTTCTTTTACAAGATTTAAATGTTAAAATTCTAACCCTAAATGAACACTGGTTGTCCCATTATGAAATCAATATGTTCATCCCCTCCAATTATAGACTGATTTCGTATTTCTGTAGACAGATGGTGGGGTTATAATCTATATTCGAAATCTGCAACCCTGCTTGATCTATCTTCTCTGTGTGAACCTAAAGTCTTTGAAATTATTGGGATACGATTGGTAAACATTAGACTGATAATTATTTCACTTTATCGCTCTCCTTGTATTAACATTGATACGTTTCTGGATAAATTGGAAGCATGTTATGATTTATTGAAGTACTATTCTAATCATAAATGTATAGTTGTAGGTGATTTAAATATTGATGTATTAAAAATAATTCTACTAGCTTGATAAAAACTAATTAGTATATTCAGCTCTTTGAATTGGACTTTTAAAAATTCTTTATCTACAAGCAAGCAAGCTTGTCTTGATATTGTTCTCACTAACAATGATTTTACGAATATATCTTGTGGAACACTGGCCCCTCGTCTGTCAGACAATACTGCATTATGGGCTGTTTGTCTACTTCCTCCGCCTATGGCAGAAATTTTATCATACAATAAACAAGAGACAATCAAATATATATCTCTCTCTCTTCATATTACTAACATTTTAAATTTTATACAGTATTTGTTGGAGATTTATTTTAGTAACATTTTACATCGGTATTCTGACATTGATTCAGTTTGGACAGTCTTTATGGACGTACTTCAAAATGGTATACAGATGATGTGTCCTTTAAAATACATAATTTACTCCCCTAATAGGATCGGCCATCTGCACTCGTGGTATAACTCTTCGAGCAAATTGAAAACTAAACTTTTTATTGGTGCATACAAGCAAAATCAAATAATACCACAGCCTTCAATAATTATAAAATTAAAAATAATAAATCAGGACGAAATCACTAGTGCAAAAATTAAATTCAACGATTTTATAATCAGTTTATTTTTCGAATAAAAACAAACTAGTTTGGCAAGTTATAAACAAGGAATCAGCTTTAATCAAACCCAGACGAAAGATAGACATTTTCCCTGCAACTTTTAATGACTAGTTTGCTAATGTTTCAAATGATGTGACTGATATTCTTAATAAGAATAACATGTCTAATGATTGTATATCGCCATGTTTTGGTAAATCACAACAGGGAAAAAGAAAAACTTACTTTAAGTTTGAAACAGTTTCTTCGTCTTCCATTGTACTTATTGTAAAAAAAAAAAACTAAAATCAGGTCGTGCTGAAGATTTCTTATCTTCTCAAATATATTATCGACATAATTAATAAACTTTTGTGTATGCTATTCAACAATTCTATGTACTCTGGTAAATTCCCAAAGATACTGAAAACAAAAACATTATAGTGCCTATTCATAAGAAGGGCGACAAAAATGATCCGAAGAAATATCGACCTATAGCATTGGCACCTGTTATTTCTAAGGTTTTTGAGCAGGTAGTATTAACTCAATTAACCTACTATTTAGAACAAAACTGATGTATTAACGATTCTCAATTTGGTTTAGACAGGGCTTAAGTACCGTTTCAGCAGTTGAAAAAGTTGTTAGAGTAATCCTTGCCAACTTTGACTCCAAGAAAGTCACGTCTGCCTTGCTGGTAGATCTCAGTAAAGCATTTGATTCGCATTCCCATTCTATATTAATAAATAAATTACAGATATATGGTATAGTAGGCGAAGAATTTGACCTACTTGGATCGTATTTAGCGGATCGATAACAAGCTGTAAAGATTAATAATGTATTTCCAAATTTCTAGTAATTAATTGAAGAGTCCCACAAGGTTCTGTCCTAGGTCCACTTCCTTTTGTGCTGTATATGTATATCTTCTCTTACGCTTTGGAAATTCCAACTGTACTATATGCGGATGATACAACTATTGTTCGTCTAATGGATGACGTTAACAACAATTTTTCTATAGCGACATCCTGGTTGATGCGAAATGTCCTAACCCTTAATGTCAATAATACGGAAAATATTATATTTTCCTTAAATGCAGGCATTAAAAAATTGAATAAGCATAATTCCGTTAAACTCTTGGGATTAATTCTGGACAGCTCCCTAACTTGGAATGACCACATTGATTTTGTAATAGAGAGGTTGACGAAAAGCTTGTATATTCTACGTAAAATAGGATTTAATATTTCTCCAAATTACTTAAAAATGGCTTATTATGACTTTTTCCATTCGCATATCTCATATTTTCTAGGGGTCTGCCCCAAGAAGGAAAGAGGTTTTTATCTGGGAGAAAGAGGCTATAAGACTGACGAAAGGTTTAACTAACTGGCATTCCTCTAGAACTTTTTAAAAAATTGAACATTTTAACAATTCCATGTTTGTTCATTCTGCACTCAGTTTTGTATGTAAAAAGCCATTTAGAAGAGTATACAACTGGTTCCATGCGTCACACATATAATACAAGAAATAAACTACAGTACATCTTACCTAATACAAGACTTGCCAAGACGTATAATGCTTATGTGCAAGGTTTAAAATTTTATAACTTATTACCATTGGCAATCAGAGAATTTCAATCAACGAATTATAAAAATATATCAAAAAGTTCTTGACAGAGTGAAGCGTACACATTTGAAGAAATTGAGACTATTATTGTTAATTTGGATGATACTAAATTTTACTCTTAAGTGTATTATTTTCTGTGAGCTCTATGTTGTATATTGTATCTGTACCATATTTATTATATTTAACCATTGTTTAATTGTATGTATCCATATCTGATACTTTCGTATATCTATGTTGCTCTGATGTACTATAAATAAATAAATTGTTAATTCAATTTGGACGCGGACGCTACTGACCCGAATTAACAAGAGGGCTTCTTGACTGTCATTCTAAGCATTTTATTTTTAGTTTAGTTTCAAACCTGAAATAGTTTGAAGTTTTGTAATGATTGGAGGAAATGCATACAGACGTACCACACAAAGGTCCGGTTCAATTTGTTGTAGAAAGTTGGAAGTGATTACATCGAAAAACATTCAAGCTTCTTTGTAGATATTTGAAAGAGACTTGATGTCTGATAATTTTATCATTTCGTTTCGATTAGTTTACCATCATTATAGGGGTAACATCTGCTGTAAAACATTACGATTCAAGGAGTGGGGAATTAGAAAAAAAAGGATTTGTCTAACGAGTTTTGAGATTTGGAAACGCTTTTATTCTTGCAACTGTGTGTATGAAGTTTGTGGGTGAAAATAGTTCTTGTATGTTAGTGTTAAGTGAAGTGATATTTTGTCATTGTTTTTGCTCAGTCCAGAATGTAAACATGATTCAATTTAGCGATGATAAGAATCCACCAAATGAATTAAGCAGTATTGATGTAACAATGAATAAAAAAAGGAGTTTGTGATATAATTCCTAATAATATTGATGTCAATTCAATATCCGGTTCAGATATTCATGTTGATCCTTTCAGTGTAAATAATTTTCGATTCGGAGAATTAGAAAGATCACACATGTCATTTACACCTTCGGGAAGAAGTCAGATTTATATAAACCATTTACAGTGAAGTAACCTGCGTAAGAGAAATATGTTTGTAGTAGATATTCAGTGTTGGACCAATGTGGATCTGGTTATCCGGGATTGAGATCCAATGGACTTTTTCGCTCAAGGTTCTCTAATGATCTGAATACAGATCGATCTCAAAGCAATTTGAGATATCGTTATTGTAATTTACTAGCTTCGAATATTCGTGTTGATGAATTTCGGTCTTTTGCTAGGGGGAATTTTGAACCTCAACTTGTCAATTGGAATTTTGATAGTTCTGAATTTAGAATTCGAGAATGTTATCAGAATCGTATGCCTGCTAGTAAGACAATCAGTAGCATAAGGACATTTGATGTTCCTTTGCGTCATCCAGACTTATATTCTGGAAATACTTTGTTAAATGGTTTAATGCCAATTCGATTTGAGACTATATACACTGTCGAGAATACAATACGAATGTTACGTGAAAGATTGAACAAATCTTTTTTAACGGAGAAGATGGTCGAGAAAGTTTTGAAATGCTGTTGCTTATAGAAGAAATTGCAACAACTTCAGGTGTTTGGCTCAGGTTGATATTAAGTGGACTTCTAAGTAGGTCCAAGGGAGCCTTGTTCCAAAATATTTTGTTTTGCTACAATGAAAGGTTCACGTGGCAGGAATGTAAGAATCAAACTAGGAATATATTCATAACCAATATTTTGACTCAAGAACTTACTAGTAAATGGATATTTCGAAAGGTGGGATTTAAAGAAAATGTTTACAATTTTAATGATTCAATTAGTTGAAGTGCTTCAGTCGTTGGAGGGGTGGAGTCCGAATCTAGTTTAGTCAAAATAATTTTGAATGGCCTGAATCCCTCTTATGTCTTCAATTATTTTCCGCATAATTATCCAGGATCAGTTATCGAAATGAAACAGCGTCTTAATTATTTTAAAAAATACAAGAGAGAAAAGGTAAACTATTATCAATCATTAAAGAGCGTTTTGGTAATAAAAGGGCTTCGAAACATTGTTTATTAATGTCTAAAGGAACTTGAAAGTAAAAGAACCCAATCAACAACACAATTTGTAGCGACAAATAAAGGTGGTAAAGGTAAACAAACACGTAAATCTGAAAGTTGTGAAATGAAATCAAAGGAAATCAAACTTGACAAGGGAAGTGTATCTGATATCGATTAAAATTTATTAATGATACCGTCGTATTTAGAAAATAAAATTGCCGCTTTTGTCAAAGGAAGACTTATTGAGGTGCGGAGTGATATTTGTCTGGATTCCGGATGTACTTTTAATTTTTTCTCCGGGAAGTTTGTTGATAACAATGAGATTTTCCTCGTCAAATCTGGATGCGAGAAAGTTGATTAAATCAGCATTAGGGGAATTATTTACTTCGAATGTGAAAAGAAGACTGAAAGTATCAATAGCATTGGAATACGCAATAGTTGAGTTTCGAGTTTTCAAAAATATATTCTGTGTGGGTGCCTTAGGTATAATGGAAGGATTTTTGGACTTTAAAAATGAACTACTATTTTTCGAGATGGGAAGAAGAGAATTTCTTTGAGATGGATGAATGAAGTTTCGATGAGTTTGGAGTTTGTGAACTCAGTTGAAGCAAATGTTGGGAATTGTGGCGTGATATTCCGTGTGTTACAGAATAGAACTAATAATAATCCGTCGGGGATTTTCAATTATGAAAATCTGAACTCAGCTTATCCAACAAAAAAATTAAAAAAATAAGGTATTCAAGACGTTATTAGTCCAAAAGTTACTGATGTTGCTGAAATTAGGATATTGATAATACAGAATGGAATTTACGATGAGGATCATCATTCGAATTTGGTTAATGATTCAGATATTTAATCGCCAAGGAGTGAAGAATAGGTGAAGAGACCAGTGACAGTCCAGTCAATGAAGAACAATGTGTCGGGGTCTATAGTTGATCCAGAAAAAGTGACTGAAGAAAGTCATTTGGAAGAAAGTGCTTCGAAACCCAGCTGAAAGCGAAAGAGGAGAATAAGACCGAGAAAACAGAAAAGGAACGAAGATAAAAAGATGATTGGAGATAGTACTCTAACTGAAGTTGATGAGGGTTGGTCGTTGGATTTCGAAAAAGAACATGCGAGAATTTTATGGAGTGATGGATGCCATGAAGTTAGAGGTAGGATATAGAATAGACAGGACGACAAGTGAGGAACTGGATGATGACAAACTATCAGTTAGTACATCCTTAAATAATAATTAAAGTAATAGTAAAGATTCGAGTGAAATTGATTCAGATGCACTATCATTTGTTAGGTTTGCTAAAAGGGAGTATCAGAATGTGATTTCTGAGAAGGTTGGGTGCTTAAAAAATTGCAAATGTAAACTTTATTTAAAGATTCAACATCTTTCAAAGCTAAACCGTTTTTTTGTTACTAGAGACAAGCAAAATAGTTTTCGGGAAGTGCTTATTAGTATGCTAAAGCAGGGGAATAATTGAAGAAACTGACAATTCAGATAACGCATCCAGTTGCTTTCTGATTCGGAACAGAGGAGGAAATTATAGAGATGTCGGAAACGCTGTGCATTTGAGTTCAGTGGTTTCCGGTTATATTTATAATTATCCAAATATGGAATGGTGTTTGGCGGATTTAGCAGGATGTTGTTGGTTCTCGAAATCAGATGTGCGTAAGCCATACAATGAAATAGTATTAGACGATACTGTAGATATTATACTGCTATTTGTCCACATAAAGGAAGTTTTAGCAACAAACCATTTGTCAGTAAGCACGAAATCGTATAGTAGCATATTAGCCAAGATCATGGATAATGTACTGCAAGATCTTAAACAATTTGGTGTATGCTCAAAATTTGATTATATATTAATCGCAAACTCAAGTAAAGAAGAGTATTTCAATGAGCTTAAACTTTTTTGGATAGAATTAGATCAAATTGGATGACAATTTCTCAAGGTAAAATAACTATCCACACGTAAAATTACTTATTGGGTATTCGAGGTAGACGGCCATGAAGTGAAAATTCATCAGTTAAGAGTACATGTAATTAGAAATTTTCCATCCCCTAGTAATAATGTAAAACTATTTTAAATATATCTGGAATATTTAGCTTCTATGGTCGGTTCTTGCCCGAGCTACAAGCTGTGATCACTCCTTTCAATGAGTGAGATCTAGTAAGAGAAAATTTGAATGGAGTCAAGAGTAACAAAGCGCATTCGATGAAATGATATTTTTTTCGAAAACAATGTCTTGAAGATTCCAAATCTCAATGAACAATTCATTGTGCCTGTGGACGGTTCAGGAAAGGGAATTCCTCAGTGTCTGTCTCAGATAGATATTAAAGGCAATTTAAGACCTCTTGCCTTTCATTCTAAGAAAAAAATCTGAGTCATACATGCATAGATCAATTTAGAAATTGAATTAATTTCCCTGGTGAAAACTATATGTCAGTTCCGTCATCTTTCTTTAGCGAATTTGATATTTATAGACAATAAAATCTTAATCTGTATTCTAAAGAAAACCCAAACGGATGATACTATATGGTCCCTAAATTGAGCAACTGTCGGAATTCATATTTGATGTGAAACATATTAGATCTCATCAAAATAAAATGGCAGATTCTTTGTCGAGAATACATGATCCTTATGAATTCGAAGTAGTCGAAAGTGAAATTGGAACATGATTATTGAGGAAAAATCTGGCACTGGTTAGTTTGTGTAAATTTCCGCAAATGCATACTCCCAATCATGTGAATTTGAATAAAATAATCATTGAACGTTAAAGAGGTAATACTGATCAGGGTTACAAGTTAGAAAGAGGAATTCTTCTTAAGTAAACTCGGGCAGTTAATAATCCATTTAAAATTATTGTTTTGAATGTGTTGCGAAAAGTTTTGTTGGACGTATTTTATAACGAACCTTTAAGTGGGGGACATACTGAAATCTACAGAACTGTTCAGAAAATTATGCGTAGATACACTTGGGATAATTTAATTATTCAGCCCAAAGAATTTGTGAAAAGCTGCTATACGTGTCAGAAAGTAAAAGAAAGGAATGAAAAGATTATGGGGAGTTTAGGCTCAAAATTAGTTTCCAGAGTAAATCAGAAATGGATGTTAGACGTAATTGGGCAATTGCTAAGTAATGATAAATGTCCATACATTTTAATGTGTGGATAACGCTCAAGATATAAGATGTTGGAAACATTTCGTCATCTAAATTCGAAAACACTCACTAATAAAATATATGACTTGTTTTGTAAGTTCCGTTTTTCCCGAAAGTGTTTCCACTGATAATTGTTCAGTGTTCGTATCGGAAGAATTTAAGACATTTTTATTATACGTAGACATTTTTATTATACAAGTGTGTCGTCCAAATACGTATGGCTCCATACCATGCTGATGCTAATATATCAGGAATTCATTAAAATTCTTTAAAAGTTCCATGAGAGCATATTTTTTTATGATCAAACTAAATAGGGTAGTAAATTGCAAGAACTTCAGTACTCATTAATCATATCAGAACATGTAGGGTTAAAGTATTCACCCGCAGAACCATTTTAAGAGACCAGTTCATAATCCATTAGAGATTTGCTACTGATTACAATTTGCAATGTACTACAGGTATCAATGTATGGAAGAATGCCTTACGAAATATGTCTATTTCACGGAACAAGCGTAAAAAGATGTTCGAAAAATTAAGCCATCATATTACACGGAACGTTGAAGATTTGGTAATTATTAAATTACATATTGAATCATCACTGAAATACAAATTAATTAGGAGTCTGAGTGATAAATATGGAGGACCGTATAAAATTGAAAGTTTTCTCATTCCAAATACTGTGTTGCTTTCAGATGTTAATCATAATTTGTAAAGAAGATACCATATATTTGAAATTAAAAGATATTTGCACATAAGAGATTAATTCCGGGGAGACGAAACGAAATGATTGTGAATTTTGCATGGGAATTGGATTTGATATTTTGTTTGATTATATTTTTTGTTGCAGCTTGGATTAATAAAGATTTAAAAAAATAGATTTATGTATTGGCTATTTCTTTATTGTTGATCTTGAATAATATTCAATTTACTATTGGCTCCAGTTGTTCGTTGATTGTTTTAAAGAAAAAATAAATTTCATATTTGACTAAAATATAAGTAATGTTAATTATTTCTGAAAACTTTAATTACCTTGTTTAAAATAATTTTAATCTGTGATTGGCGTCGATAATACGTTTTTTTAATATCAAATTTGCAAATGAAGCAATAAATGTTGAGTTCATTTGCTAAGGAAAATTAATTTTGATTTTCGTTTAATTTTTAACTTGATGATAATATTAAAGTAACTAGAAGCCAATGGAATTTGATTTCTGAAATTGTATTGTATTTATTTTGGTTGAATATTTATATGTTTTGAATTTCACAACTATTATGTTTGATAGGAGATCGTCGGACAACGTTCCCAAAATCTTCAGTACTGTACGCGAGCCCGGTTATGTATAAATTGGAAACTGAAGATTTATATTTACACTGTTACACAAAAAAATGTTCATAAAGTGAAGGGCTACATGTAATGTTCTTTCAGACATCAATTACATTCCTTCTTAAGTTAATTATATCAGAAAGGGTTCTTGCAAGCTTAATTCATTCGAAAATAAAAAGGAAAGAATAGAGAAAGTAACTAGATTTGGGCGAAAAATATTTGTAAATTTGAGAGATTCTGTTTTGTTCCGAGGTTTGGTGAAGGTGAGAGCTTTCGTGGAGTGCCACTTTTGTGTGGTATATTCCTACGGGTAGTTGTTCCTTAAGAAGATTGCTTCGATTCGCAATGTGACTGTGGAAAGTCAGGTCGATTGGTGTATCATAGTTCGTGTTTCGTGGCGAGAGTTGCTCGCACCCGGAATTCATGGCCGAATACGTTAAATGAGGTTAAAACGAATCCTAATTTACTGTTATTGTTCAGCTTCTTCTTTCGGTTTATTCGTTACTAAACTAAATTAATTAAACGAATTTGTTTAAAAAGTAGTAAATTGACTTACATAAATGTTCTAATATGGTTGAAACACGCATGTTCTTGAAGATATAGGAATAATTTCGTACGGAAAAACGTAAGTAAAAATAAAGGTAATGTAAAAATACTTTTAAAAAGCATAATCCTAGCGTGATCGAGTTAAATGAATAAACGTTTGAGAAATCTTGAAATCATTTAAATTCAATTTGAATGTTTCGAGAAAGCAGGAATTCGTGTTTTAAATCTTTTCTGCTATTCAAAGTAAAGGCATCTTGTGAAATCCAGTCTTTATACTTTTGTAGGAAAATAGCTGTTAAATAAGTGTTTCTTCTGGATATTTTTTTTTTTTTGAAACAACACTTTCGGGATTAAAGTTTGGTAAGTTAGTGTGTTAGGCTAATGAGTCGTTAGGTTAGGTCAGGGTCGGGCCGCACTCGGTTCCCGATCGTCGGGCCGATAATTCCAAATTCAGCAAAAACCTTCCAGAAAAACACACATTTTGGCCGGCGTTGGCCCGATCCTTTCCCGCCCAAACCCCACCAATTTCCCGACAATCACACTCCGGCGTTAATCGGGCACCACGCATTTGCCGCGGTCGGCACAGCTAAGATGGCTCACATATGGCTATAAAAAACGTGTTTAATTGGTCAAAACAATTAGTATAGACACAGTTAGTTTCATTTTATCCGTTGCTCTCATCATGATTTACTGTGTTAATTTTCCAACAGCAAATAATCCTAGTGGCTGCTGTGGGGTTCGAACACAGAAACGTTCTGCATTTCTCGTTGGGAGCTCGTCGTCTTATCCACTCATCCATGGATACACGTTGTCACAAATTGCTGCTCTTTTACGGTATCTGTAGTAACAGGCAGTCTAGTTGCTACGCGTTGTTCACCACCATGTACAAATAAAACTAAAGAATACTTTCCTTTTTTTCTTATGTGCAGGTTTTCTTCTTTAACACCTTGATCATCGCTGCACTATTAAATTTGTATCTCTCAATAAGTGTAATATGTCGCCTTACAAAACACACATAAAGCGAAATCTATGTCATAGATTAATGTCCTATTAACGAAATTAAGTGTTCGTTGAAATATAGTTTAAAATTCAATGTTTCCAACATGATAACGAGAACATGAAAAATGTAGTTAATTTCATTGTATTTGCTTGCTTTGTATTTGTTTGTATTTTTCACTACAGATTTCTGTAATACGACGAATGAAATTAAGATATACATAATGTTTTTAATGTAATAAGCATATTTTAATATTAAAGAGTTACAGCCCTCGGCCAGAATTCGGCCCATACAAATGCTGCCGCCCATATGTCAACCGTCGGTGTAGAGTCAGGTTCAAAACAAGTGCAGAGTGAAGCCCGACGATTCTAACAGACATTTGGAATTGATTTTTAATCTCTATAGTGAAGAAATTAATGACTAATGTAGATGTATCGTGACTATCACTGATATTAATTGCAATTGTTTTCCGCAGCCTGTTTCAGATATTTGCTGGCCCGCCTTCTTTTCGACTATTCTTGCCGTCATATTCCCGCTTCGTTAGGACATAGTCGGCATTTTCCTCAATCCCGACCAAATCCCAACTTCAGAGTCGGGACAAGGAAGGCAAAAAAAACTTTCCCACCCTTCTGCCAACCATTTTAACAAAATGTACTGGTGTAATTGGTACACTGCAAGGATGAGTTTAAGCTAGTTAGATCACTCCTAGCTTCGTTCTTTAGACCACTTTGACAACAGGATCTTTTGCCTAACGCGCCCACTTGGCGTCGGCTAGCCGGTGGATCATTTTTAAATGCGACTTTTCCCGACTGTCACACCCAAGGTTTTGGACAAACTTGGAAGTAAAGTCAGACTGAAAACATTAGAAGAAATGTGTTTTGAAATTTGCTTTTAATCCAATTTAGTTTGGAGGTTGTAATTTGACAAATAAATTTGTTAAATTCATTTGATTTTATTGTTTAAAAAGAACTTACTACTTTAATTTGTCTATTCAGGCATTGTTAATTCAATCTGGACGCTTACACTGCTGACTGGAATCAACAAGGGAGCTTCTTGCGTGTCATTCTAAGAATTTTATTTTTATTTTAGTTCCACAACTGAAATATTTTGAAATTTGGAATGATGGGTGAGAAATTCTTACAACGTACAGCTGTTGCAGTGACTCTACATGTATCCTCGCGGCAGATCGAACGAGAGCGTGGTGTCGCTCAAGGTAGTGTACTGCGTATTCTGTGGAAATACAATTTTCATCCGTATTATCTCTCTGATGCTGACTGCAATTTACGGCTTCTGTCTCCAACTGAGTAGTCAATCAACTAAGAGAACATCCGAATTTCGTTGTCTTCATTTTATGAATTCATGAAGCTACATTCTGCAGTGATGGCAGAGTGATTCTCCACAGTGCACATTACTTGTAAGCGGAGTATCCGCACTGGATGCGAGAAGCGAATGGGGAACAACGATTGATAATTAAAGTGTGGGAAGGCATTCTAGGGACTCAATTCATTGGGCTATGGTTTTATGATGATCAATTTACAGGGACAATGTTTCGTGATTTCTTGCAACACCATCTACAGCCGCTATTGGAACCTCTCCATATAAATCATCTGATGTGATGTAATTAGATGGTTGTCCAGCGCATAAAGCTGTCACCTGTGGGGAAGAGTTAAATGTTCTATTTTCGCAACCCTCGATCGGGAGAGGTTCCAATCCACAGTTTCTTCCAAGGTCTCCCGACCTTACCTTTACAGACTATTTTTTTCTGGCGTCGAATTAAGAACCATGTTTATGTCAACAGATTAACAACAATTCGCTACATTGAAAAACGCATTACAACCGCATTCCGGAACATCAACGTGGCCGAGTTTGAAGCTATTGCTCACAATTATTTAAAGCGAATAAATTGCTGTATATTATTTTGACGTATTAACGAGCCGTGTAGGTGCCAAACCGTAAGATATATCGCAAAGTGTTTCCTCTAGAAGTTCAAAATTTAGCGCTGGTTTCAATGTGGTCAAAATCAAACCCTATTTCCGTTTAAAAATTTGAAGTTGCTCCCCTCCTAAAATATTCCCGGGACACCCCTAATTTTAGAATCATCACGACGTAATTTGGCACGTGCACTTTGGTATTAACATTTTGTTTAAAAAATGTCTGTGAACTAGGGGCACAGTTATGTAAAACTTTATTTTATGTGGGACAGTCTAATAACTGTTGACTTCAGACCGTTACGATTATACGTCACTTTGGAGGTAAAATACACCAATATCCCTGCCTTCAAGTAGTAGGTCTAACGCCTTAGACCGCACGGCTACGCGGCCAGCTTGCGGATTTCGTGAATCTCTCTCTCTCTCTCTCTGTCTCTCTCTCTTCACACACACACACACACACACACATACATACATACATACATACATACATACATACATACATACATAGATAGAAGTAGGTGAGACAAATAATGCCACCTTAAGAGCATATCTGATGTAGCTAGTGAACCATTGTAGCTTGAATTTTAAAACAGCTTGTGTACAAATGTACTGAAGTGCCCTACATACCAGTAATGAGATGTAAAGATTGGTATACAATGAGGGTGCGGAAATTATTACGAAAAATTGTTGCATGGTGGCGTTATTATGAACATAGTTTCATAATAATGCCACCCTTTTCATTGAATGGAAACTTGTCCACATACTTTGCATTAACTTACACAATAAAACTTTTTCGCTTGCAAACTAATGACCTTTGCTGGCAACTTAATATATCACACATTCAATGTGAAATTCATGCAATTAGTGCGAGAAAATTACAAAGTAATTACTCTGGCTATGGGAGAAATTTTGAAACGCACTTTTATTAAATCTAGAATATATTTTCAAAAATGTATACAAGTGTGTTTAAGTTACACAAGTGTGTATTGTGCTCAGTTGTTAAGATTGGCGATACTGTGGCGTTATTGGGGTACACGCAGACGGTTTTTTTTCTTTTCTTGTGCTTGCGGAACAACATATTCGACTCTTTTAATATCGGTATGACTTTCAGTGATTATGACTCATAATCGATGTGAAATTAAGGAAAATGTGCTCACTTGAATTAACAACGATCTTCTTTGTCGAAACCATAGCTACAAGTATGCGTCACGACAGCTCTCCTATGAACACTAGAGCAAATAATTTTTGGCAGTTCTGCTAGAGGAAATCTGCATACATAGTTGTACTTCCGAATTCCTAATACCTGTTCTCGTTTTCGAAACACCGGTGGTGGCGTTAAACGTCTACGTGGATTTTTTTGGCTCAGCAACCTTACCTTTCAGTTCAAATTAATTTCGAAACCCTTAATGTATATAAAATTTTCGGTAAGATGTGTGTTGGACAATATTTCGAAACGGAAAGCATGATTGCCATACTTCTCTACTCATAACATATCGGTATGGATCTAGTTTTCATGTTCTTAATCTTCACACAAGTAGAATGGTGTTTCCATTCTTTTAAATCAACTAATGTAAAATTTCCTTCTCTCCAACATGTTTCCGTTTTTAAACTGATTTTTGCGATATAATTCTCGTAAAAATCTAACTGAAATTTATATATCACACTGTCCTCGTTCTGTTTGAAAACTTGAAGTTCAAGGTAGTTTAACTTGTCTTCAACATGGCCAAAATAAACGCAGTAAGACCGAAAGCAAACTCAAACGTTAAAGTAATGTGAAAGTTGAGTCACAAGCTTATTTAAAAATAAAAAAGCGAAAATATGTGGCACAGAAAATCCAGGGCAAGGCGCACATTATATATGTCTATGCAAAGGAATAAACTCGCTAAAAATACTATGCAGATGCTAGAGATGATTGGAAATCAACGTAGAGAACTTCAAACGGATGTGTGGAAAAGTTATTTCTGTAAGATTCTTCATGTACACACAGGTGAACAAACATAGACATTTGAATTCCATATCTCCTAAAGATCTCAAACCACTGGTAACTGACAACACCTCCGACGAATTAATTAAAGCAGGGGGAATAGCTCTAGTCAAGAAACTTCATCAATTGGTAATTACTATATCGTTTTAAACGAAGATCTTATAAAGGCAAAGAAAATCTGGGAATATTCAATCTTAAGTGGTCCAGCCTGTCTACTCGATTTATTAAAAATGTGTTTTTAATACTTATATTGTATATGTGTATTTAGTGCAAAACTGGTCTTCTTTTCTTCTTATCCCCACCAAGTGATTAATGGAGACCATTTTTGTAATACGGCGCATCCTAAAATTTGTGTTTGTAGAAGTTTATGAAAAATATAGTATCTGTATATGGTTTATCATAGACCATTCAAACAAAAACAATTTCCGCCTTTGAAGTCTGCTTGATAATTTTAATCTTCTGCATGAAAAGCGTAAAAACATAATCGAACTGCTCAAAATAGTATCCAAATGTGATTGGCAGAATACATTCAGCTTTCAGGATAATGTTTCCCACGGAAGGTTGTAACAGCATGTAACATCTTGTGATATAACAGCTCTATCATGAGCAATGTTTATTTCAGCTTTTGATGTAAAGTTGTGTCAATTGATATATTGATAATGCTGTTATGAACCTTGTGTCTGAAATTGAGTGATTTATAGGTTCAGAGATGGTGAACTAACTTTTGGTAAAGAGGTAATATGACTGAAAAGGAAGGATAGTTCAACTTGAAGTGAAAACAGCAGAAGTTGCTTTTAGGACTGTGTTCCTTTATAATTAACGAGTTTAGTTTTTCTCCTACTAAGGTAAATATTAAATATTTACAAGTAATAAGCAAATGAGGTGCAAATCTTTAGACATGAAATATTTAATTGAGTTCTAATATGCAATTCGCAAATACTTAATTAAACATGTGTATGACTTAAATAATCAAAAGAAATTGTTTACATTGTAAATTGAAGAAATATAAGTAATTGACTTCTATGCAATATGAAAATCTTTATCTTAATTTAATGATAATTAAGATAAGTGTATATATGAGATACTTTAATGTACCCCACGGAATGAGATATTCTGGGGAAATAAATCTCAATATACATAAATCTTAGCTAGCCAAACTAACTTTTAACAGAGAAAAGCACCTCAATATTCTTTAAGTATGTCTAATCTTAGGAATAATAAAGCAACTGGTAACCGCTCTTTTCGGAGTAGATATAGAACAAGCACTGGTGGAAACGGTCGCGGCGGCTGTCATTTTTTCTGTGATTAGTTCATCATAAAGTTTTTTTTTATGGCTGCTACGTTACACAATTCAACTTTTTATTTTTATTTGCGGTTTTATTTTTGGTCTCTTTTTTTTTTTGCATTTATAGTCTGATACCGTCACTAGTTTGAAGAATTATCTTCTTTGGCGAGCACTCTTTCTGAAAAAGGGTAGGGAGAATAATGGGCAGTACAATTCCAGTGTTTGCCTTGTGTAGTGGAGGAAAACCTTGACGAAACTCAGTCAGGAAGGACTCAAATTTTTCAAGTACGGATTCAAATTATGCTACCGTAATCACTAGACCACAGGGTATACATATCGTTGGTAATTAACTGTATTAATTCCTTTTACCTTTCAACTGAAGATGTTCCTTTATCAACCAAATGGCTAAAGCCATGAATTGACGTTTCCTTCAAGATTTCTTTAACATAGCCTATTTGAAACATATTTGATGTTAACAATGGATCCTCTCCTTGCCTTTTCTTACAAATTCGATACTGGAAAAGAGAAAAACGCAATTATCTGAAAATCGATACAACTAAATTAGCTGGTAAAAATATTAGAAATATCTACATAATAAAAAGTATATCCTACCTTCTGTTGAATAAAAGTCGTTATCCTATGTGACATGAAGTATAAGAGATGTTGAAGTCTTTGCATGGAAATATTCACACATATATATTCAATGACCGTTTCTATTTCCTTTTTTTTACATAGAATTTGTAAAATAGAATTTGTTCGGTAAATACGAAATAAGATTTTAGGTTGGTACCCATTACACACAATATAGTTGCAGTTTTTCTCTGTGAACTAAAGGCTTGGTTAATATCACAATTTTACATACCCATGTGTTACTAATCAGCACCCTTAAACTTAATTTATTTTTCAAGATGTTAGGCAACCTGCAGAAACATTAGATGTCAATATTTCAGTAACAGAAAGTTGTCATAAATTCTAGTAAACAATCTAATTAAGTGTAACTAACTCTATGGCTTAGTAGTAAATAAATATTCATAGTAAACACGTCTAGTTTCCGAGTCACATGCTCCTAAAAGCGTGTGCAAACTTACTTTAATCTTATATTTTATTAACCGTAGAGTAATATGCAGTAATTTAACATATTTTCCATGCTGGTATTCATCCTAATATTCATATTCCAGAGTTATTCAACGGACGCGCTATGGATACGCAAAATAAGTTAGAAATTGTTGAGCATTTTATGAACATAACTGCTCTAAACGAACATACACTGAAAAATCCTCTACGAAGCAACCATATTTATTTTGCAGTAACCCCGGCATTAAGAAGAAGTTTAAGATGTGTGAGAATCTAAATTCATTGTGTGAATTACATACTTACAACTGTGCTGTATTTGCGCATACATTTAAAGCATATTTTGACTTTTTCTTTACAGAGGAGAGGGGCTGTTCTTTCTTAGCTGGATGATGGTGATTCACAGTGTAACAACGTAAAGTCAAGTAGGAAAAACACGTATGTGTAGTATCCAAAATTATATTAATTTTGAAGGAAACAAAAAACATTATCTTAAATTTTAAACTCAGTTAAAATTAAATTTCCAGTCAATATTAATACATTTTGTGTTCTACACATTTGCATATTTAGATTTCATGATTATAAAAGTGATCGGAGCTTCTACATATCATTCAGACACTGGAGATTACAATGATAGGAAAGGGTGCTTAAATTAGTAGGACACTTGCACACAACTGGAACATTCAGGCCAATTTCTTGGTGGATTTTAACAAGAATGTTTATTTTGAATAGACAACTTATGACGTTTTGCACTTAGACTTGCAACATACTTGAAAATTACTTTCTCAAATTTTACTTAAGTATTTGCAGATGTGTTTCTTCAGTAAATTAACTAAGTATCTAGTGCAATTGTATATTTGTGAAATACTTACGCTGTATGCTATTGTTATCAATTGGCAATGTAACTATGTGTGCCAAATCACATTTTAAACAACTTCCTTAAAAGATTAATTATGTAGCATTAATTCAAAAGAGCTAAGCAACAAAACATATGCTAAGGTACAAATCATCAAACTGCAATACAACAATACAAGTAAAATTCCAAACCAAACAATTTGTATGATAAGTGAGCTATAATGAAAACAGCATGTAGTTAAAGTAGAGTGCTTTATGAGTTCAATATAGAGAAAACAATAATTCAAAATTCTTAGCTATGCGATGGTAGACCAAAAGCTTTTTAATAAATCGTTGTAAGGCAATGGAATAGAATACGGTCCATTAATGTCTGAAAAGAATGTTTACTCATGGTAATGACTCTAACGATTACAACATGAAAAATAAGACGTTTCTACATAGAATACAGTACAATATGTGTTATGCTGAGAGCTGTAAACATGTTTTATCGCTTGTTTTCGTAAAGCGTCATTTATTCCGAGTGCTTTTATGTCTAATAAGCAATACATGATTTATAACATCCTACTGTTAAACAAATGAATAAAAGCATATACAACAATGCAGCAAATATTGGGATTACTCCAAGGAATACTGTTACAGTCTTGAAAAATAATATAACTGTAATAAAATGTTAGGGATCATTCTTAAATGTTCACAACTTGTTTGTATAGCTACTTATATTTCTTTCACATATTGAAGATCGATTTATTTTGTTTTGGTTCTTTAATAATACAGTATATGGATAATAGATATCCTTTAAAATAAGCATCACCGGTTATTCTACCCATTTATGATTTCAAAGTAAAGAAGTTATTCAGCTGAATCCATTGCTAGATATACCAACAAAAATTAAGTTAAAACGAAAATAAAATTAGTGCAATCTCTCTGAACACCAGGATGGGGTAATCGTTCACCCTACATAGTCACATCCTCTAAGTATACAGATTTTGGACCTTGCCGTAACCAAACATGGCCTCAGCCATATGTAGGCAAAGTGTAATTTCACTAATTTATCCTGTTGAATTCAAACCAACAGACTTTGAAAATCTAATAAAATATATTTGTGATTTGTAGTATATTCCGATATGTTTTTTAGATGAATATTTGCGCTTAATAATGTTAAGCTCAGCATAATTACGTTGTCTATTCTTTCTCGTTTTGGATCAAATCTCAATTTCCATCCGTAGAAAATTAGTTAATGATTAGAAACTGGATGAACGTAGAGCTTGGTGCACATATACTTTGGTACACATGCACTAAGCAATGCGTCTATGTGAAGTCAGAGTTAACCATAGGCTGTTTCTCTTCTATTTCCTATGAATGCTCCACTGACAGTATAGCTCTTCTCACTTTCAAATTATGTACATGTAACAGTACTCCTACATAAGCTTCCAGATACTGATCGGTGGATAAATAAACTGTTAATATATAGCTGACGTAATACATTGTCACCAATTGAACTACGGAGAACAAGGGATGGAAGTTCAGTCCTTGATTCTTCAATATTGACATATTAGCAATGAGGCCCATGCAATAAAGAGAAGTGTTATACTTATTTAATTTCAATAGCCCTGAATGATAAAGAAACTGCAACTTTAAGCTTGCTTTAACAGCAGAATCGAAATTAAATAACTATATGTGTGTATAATTTTTCCATTTATATCAATGTATGGTTGTTTCATTGTGTTATTTATGGTACCATCTGGTGTGGTCGAGGGGAACGAGAGAATACTTCAGTCATATGCACAGTCACTTCATCTGCAATACTGAATTTATAATATTAAAGTTTGCTACACAAATTCTATAGCAGTAGCATTTCCATAATGGTACAAGTGCATAAAATGGAGTGCAGCTAGCAATATAATAAAATAGTAAGGAGATCGCTTGATGTCGAGTCCCCGCCATCGGAGCGCCCTAAAATTTCTTTTCTGACCCCAGACAAATGTCGGTATTTTACCTTAAAAAGAATGCCAGGATCCTGAACGTAGTAATTCGGAATGCCCTTTATTGATAACTTCAGCTCCTCTTTAGATCACGTGTCCGTTTAGAAAGTTAATGATAACCATTCCAGATCTCAGACAGCCTGAAACAAATGAGACTATATCGAAGTCTTCCGCCTTACCCACCACACGTGAGGAAATTAAAATAAATATAAACTAACCTCAATTTATCTCCACGATTGCTTGATTGAACGTCCTAAACGAACTGTTGAGATTCTAATGACAAGTTCTACAGCTTTTGGTGAAGTTGAATCTCTACCACTTTGTTCAATGGACTCGCAAGGGAACTGATCAGGTGAACAAAAGCGAGAGTGCTACTTATTATCTCAAGTAGCCTCAACAATTAACATCATTAAGCTGGATAAACACGGAAATTAGGAATCTCACCGAGGATTAGACTTCAACTTCTCCCTCAGACGTTTGTACAGAACAATCGCTTATCGACAATTTCAAAGTAATCAAGCAAATCAATTTCCTAAATTGTAACATTGTAGTACTTATCTATTTATTAATATATGTTAAACATATCTGAAACAGAGTTCTTCAATTCTTATACAGTATATATGAGAAAGGATGGTAAGAGTACGCAGCTAATTTATTATATTTTACCTATCAATCTTTATTTTTCATTCATTTTTTATCCAAATTTGTATGTTGGTACATTGTAATGTCTTCTAACTGTCTGAGAGTGAAGAAAGCCGGAACAGAACCTAATGTCTGAAATTTTGAAAGAAATACCGAAAGAGGATACTTGCGTACTCTTGGAGAATAAGAGACTCAAGACCATTCACAAATAAAAGGATGTTTTCTTTCATTTTCCGAGCAGTCCTTATGCCACCACTCTCCCCAGTTTCCGCATAGTAACCAGTCATCCTCAAATGTCTCCCCTCAGCCTCGACAAGATGTAATTACATGGTGTTTGTTGTTGAACTACAAGTTCAGAATACAAATCTGTGCTGATCCATGTTCATGATCGTTTATTTTTATTTAGTTCAATTTTTTTCCTATATTTGTTGTTCTTTGTTTATTCTCCTTTACCTTTTCTGGTTCTACTAAGCGAGCATTCTTTGAGATAATCTCTAATGTATTGCAAATCCCTTGCAACTCACCTCTTACCTTTACCATTTTCATTTAGACATTTCTCCTTAGACCTTACCTTAGACATTTCCACTGCAACTTTTAATGACTACTTTGCTAATGTTTCAAATGATGTGACTGATATTCTTAATAAGTATAACACATCTAATGATTGTATATCGCTATGTTTTCATAAATCACAACAAGGTAATAGAAAAACTTACTTTCAGTTTCAAACAATTTCTCCTTCTTCTATTGTACTTATTGTAAAAAAAACTAAAATCAGGTCGTGCTGAAGATTTCTTCGGGTTATCTTCGTACCTTCTCAAAAATATTATCGACATAATTTATAAACAACCTTTGTGTATGCTGATCAACAATTCTATGTACTCTGGTAAATTCCCTAAGATACCGAAAAAAAATGCCTATTCATAAGAAGGGCGACAAAAATGATCCAAAGAATTATCAACCGATAGCATTGGTACATGTTATTTCTAAAGTTTTTGAACAGGTAATATTAACTCAATTAACGTTACTATTTAGAACAAAACTGATGTATTAACGATTCTCAATTTGGTTTCAGACAGGGCTTAAGTACCGTTTCTGCAGTTGAAAAAATTGTTAGAGTGATCCTTGCCAACTTTGACTCGAACAAAGTCACATCTGCCTTTCTGCTAGATCTCAGTAAAGCATTTGATTCGCTATCCCATTCTATATTAATAAATAAATTATAAATGTATGGTATAGTAGGCTAAGAATTGGACCTACTTGGATCGTATTTAGCCGATCGACAACAAGCTGTAAAGAATACATATTTTCCAAATTTCTAATAATTAATAGAGGAGTCACACAAAGTTCAGTCCCAGGTCCTCTTCCTTTTGTGCTGTATATGAATGACTTCCCTTACATTTTGGAAACTCCAACTGTACTATGTGCGGAAGATACAACTATTCTGTCGAGTTATGTAAATATTGTTGGTCTAATTAATGATGTTAACAAAAAAATTTGCTATAGCGACATCTTGGTTGATGGAAAATGACCTAACACTAAATGTCAATAAGACGAAAAGTATTATATTTTCCTTAAATGCAGGTATTACAAAATTGAATAAGCATAATTCCGTTAAAAACTTGGGATTAATTCTGGACAGCTTCCTAGCTTATAATGACCAGATTGATTTTGTAATAGGAAGGTTGGCGAAAAGCTTGTATATTCTACGTAAATTAAGATTTTATATTTTCAAATTACTTAAAAATGGCTTATTATGCCTTTTTTCCATTCGCATATCTCAGATGGTATATTCCTCTGGGGATCTGCCCCAAAATGGAAAAAGGTCCTTATCTGGCAGAAAAAAGCTATAAGACTGATGCAAGGTGTAACTAACTGGCATTCCTCTAGAGTATTTTTAATTAAACATTTTAACAATTCCATGTTTCTTCATTTTTCATTCAGTTTTGTATGTAAAATCTCATTTAGACAAGTATGCGACTGGCACCATGCGTCACACATTTAATACAAGAAATAGACTACAGTACATCTTACCTAATACAAGACTTGCCAAGACGTATAATGCTTATCGTGTGCAAGGTTTAAGATTTTACAACTTCCTATCATTGGAATTCAGAGAATTTTAATCTACGAAATTTAAAAATATCTTTAAAAAGATCTTGATACAGAGTGAAGGGTACAAATTTGAAGAAATTGCGACTTTTATTGTTAATTTGGATAATACCAAATTTTACTCTCTGTGAGTTCTATGTTGTATATTGTATCTGTACCATATTTATTATATTTAACCATTGTTTAATTGTATGTATCCATATCTGACATTTTCATACGCAACTTTGTTGCTCTGATGTACTATAAATAAATAAATAATTTTTCGACCGAAGTCTTGCCCTCCCATTATCTTTGTTCACTTTTACTTCACTTACTACTAATACTGAGCAGACAACTCTTTTTCGGTCATGCCACTATCTGACTACTGTAGCAAGCTTTACACCTCAATAAGCGTAACCGGTAGATGCATTGCTTTACAAACGTTATTGCTTAAGAATTAACTTCATAAAATTATCGAAATATTTTGTTATTATACAAATATTTGCCTTACTATACAAATCGATGAACACCAAACTACACGGAGTAAACACTGTATTGTTGTTTTAAATCATTCGGTTTTCAGATTGACTTTCCTTACTAAGGATATATATACGGTAAAATATAAAAGTGCTGTACACAGTATATGTGAATTAGATATCAAACCAAAAAAACTGATGAAAGTGAAGATGATTAATATTAATCTTCAATTGAAAAAGATCTTATCAATGACTGGGATTTGAACCCATGACAGCTGAAGTTTCTCACAAACTCGTCCCGATAATCACATACAGTAGACAGTATACACCTGTTAAACGCTTTGGAACCCTTTATATCACTAGTTTCGAACGTTAGACTTGGAACGGACATCGCATTTCGTGTTTAATTTACTAATGTCGTTTTAAAATCTTCTCTTTTCTTTGTAATTCAATATTTATTTACAAACACAATTACAATATATAACGAAATTGATCTATATTTCGTTTAAACGTCGTATTGTGTTTAGTTTTCTGAACATCAGGTACCTTCTCTCAACCATGCGTCAATTCCCTCTGTGAGGGAAATCGCTGGAAGTTTAGATACTATTCTCTAAAACATGCTGCAATCATTTTGTCCTTAGCTGTACAGTACTAGATTGTTCCATAAAATTGGAATTTGAAAGATACGAATTTTCGTGGCAATATGGCGGCGTGCCACTTTTGATAAGTAGGATTGCTTGAAAGTGAAACTTTGGTAATATTTTAAATATACTTTTACTGGATATTGTAACCTGAAATTTGTAGTAGAAATTGATATTTCAAAATTCTTCAGTCAGTGTGAGGAAGATTCCCTAAAGCAAATAGGTCATTCCTAGAAATTCTCTCAACAAATCTTGGGTCCAAACGATAAATGAATCTACCTACCAACAAGTAACAATAATTGATTGGCGACTAGTCGATATCTGAAACAAATTTCATTTGGGAGACGATTTGTTTTTCCAAATCAAGTGAGTGGTTGTGTAAGAAAAAACCGTTTGTATTTACTTTGGGGAATCCCTTGCGCATCATTGCACAATTTTGGAATATGCATTGTTGGGTAGAGCAGATTTGAAGTCTCTCAGATTGACATGCTGTTTCAGTTCTACTGTTAATTCTATTGCAAATATAAATCTCTAAAATTAATTTTCCCCCGCATTGGGCCGCCTATAGCGCCGAAACGAACGCTCCTTGATATTTCTGAACCCTCTACTGTCTATACTTTCTACCTTATTTTAATGTCATGAATCTCTTGAGGTAGGTTAGTATGTGTTGTTTTGCAACACCCTCTGTATGCATAAGTGACCTCAGTGTGGCCGAGAGATTAGCACTCTCGCTTTCTGTGCGCGAGGTTTCTTGAACATTGGGTTTCCAGACGGGCCTTAACAAAACTAGGTCCCGTCCTTAGAAGCCTACCAGCTCATTTAGGGCGATAATAACAGTTTAATCAATTAATATGTATATATGTATGAAGAAACGTCTGCACTAAGATCTTTATCAGAAGTAGTCACTATTTATTTCTGTTCACGTGACTGATTAAGAAATAAAATGTTATCTTAAAATGGGTTGGCGTCTGTAGATTTGTTTACTTTATTAGTGAAATCATATTTTTATATTGGCGTTGAGCGTACTAACATTTTTGAAACCGAGTTTGACCGTGAGTTTCCTTCTAATAGAAACTAAGGTTTGAACGTAAAATTCACGCTAACTTATTATAAAAATACACTGTTAGAAGTATTTTCATGTAGGTCAAATTGACTTTTGATCTTTTTTCATTCGTTAGTTAATTGATTTCATTTGCACGTGTATAAGTGTATTCTACGACATGTAGCAGACAAGACATAAACGGTTATCTTTCTAAATAAATCTGGTTGCCACCAGTTTTACAAATGACTGCTAAGCTTCTAGCCTGCGCCAAGTTCAGACTAAGTCATATTTTGCGTACGTAAAATATGACTTGGCTCCAACCTAGCGCTGGCTAGAAGATTAGTGTTCGATTCTCACAAATAAGATTCACCATTCTCATTTATTTAAAAATGAGAAGGTGGTCTGTTCGGAATAAGATTACTGATCTTATTTCCAAACCAGTATACTCTCATTTCAAAGTTATTGAAAATGTTGATGTATCATTTCTAAATATATTAGTTCTCGATACATAGATAAAACATTTCTTATAAATTCTAAGAAACTCTTCAATACCGTGAACTTTTTATTAACTTCAGCTTGGTCAAACACGCTTTGAGCCTTTGAGGAATATATAATTAAATACTAAAGTCTTTGAATTGAACTAGTTTTAAGTGTTAATGTACCTTATTCCTCAACAAAGCCATTAAACTAATCATACATCGAGCTGAGTCTGAGATGCCTAAAGTACGTAAATGAAAGTCAAATTCAAATTGATGTGCATGTTAGAATTATTTTTTATATTCAAGATGGCGTCCTAATGAAAAAGAGTAGGTATGAATCACTAAGTGGGAGTTACTTCGAGTGTAAAAGTTTAGCCACCACTGCAAATTTATGCTCTGGTTCATATACATTAACAATATAGGGGGGAACAAAGTGACATTAAAATTGTCCGGGGTGATAACGTCATCAATATGGCCGCTCGTAGAATTTCCAGTAGAAGTTTTAAACGCGTATACCTTCCCTCAGAATAGAGGCTCGTTTATGTTCCAGAGGAAAGTAAAATAACTGCAATTTATAAAAAATTGGTTGTAGCATCTGTATATGGTGCCAAGTTTGAAATATTATGAAGCAAACTTGAAAATAATTGTTTTCCACTGCAGATTTAGTCTTTAGGTCATGCAAGTTAATAATATAGGCCAAATGAAGTTCATTTTGGGATAATAATATTGTCGATAAGTATGTTCATTATCTTTTATGGATACATTTCGGCGTTAATGGCAAAATTCCATCGCAATACATCTGGTTTCAGTTTTGCAAGAGAGTACCGGATCAAGATTTGTTTAAAAGTCATTGTGTCATACTTCTTCAGAAAATATATTTATCAATTTTGTTTATCAATCTGAAAACCTTAGTAATAAATAACTCTTACATTTTATAATTACGCATATATACTGTATATATCGAGTTGTCCCATAAGTAATGTCATATGTGCGATGACCGCTGCAATGACGCCATCTGACGAGCGTATTTTGAAGTAGACGGAACGTGTTATAGCTGAGTCATATAGGACGCTTGATTGTGCAGCAGTGTGTAGAAGGAGAACGGACTACTCCACATTTTGGAACTGTGGCTTGTGTTTGATTATGGCAGTATCGGAGAACAACATACGGCATGTAATGGTGTATGAATTTTACTAGGTACATTCAGCCAGCGAAGCGGCATGAAATATCAATGTCATATATGGTCAGTCTGCTGTGGATGTGCCAAAGCGCCAGAGGTGATTCCAGAGATTTCGGTCTGGGGACACCAGGCTCACAGATAAGTCACGAGAAGGAGACCTGTGCAGCTGAACAGGGATGTCCTGTGAGTAGTACTGGAGATAAATCCGATGCAAATTGTTGAGGAACTTGCCAGCGAGCTCCATGTTATCCATTCGACCATTGATCGTCATCTGCAGAACCTTGGGTACGTGTCGAAACTCGACAAATGCGTACCCCATTCGTTAACGGTTCAACAAAAGCAGCGAGTGGACATGTGCAGTCCCTTGTTCACACCTCACAGACGTGAGCCATTTCTGGTGAGAATGGTGGGAGGGATGAAAAGTGGGTCCTCTATAATAACATTACACGCAAACGGCAGTGGGTACTTAATGGGGAGACGCAGAAACTACGCTAAAACAGAATGCCCTGCAAAGTGATGCTGAATGTTTGGTGGGATATCCGTGGGTTAATCAGTTTTGAGACCTTACAACGTAACCAGATCATCAATGCAGATGTCTTCTGTCAGCAGCTTGAACACATGCGGACTACATTGTTCAAGAAACGTCTTGCTCTGGTTAAACGCAAGGGTGTGCTCATTCACGGTGATAAATCGCGCCCACACAAAGCAAGAAGAACCTGTGCTAAGATCGAGTAATGTTGCTACGAGAAACTCCCGCAAGCAGCATTTTCACCAGATCTTGCACCAACAGAATACTGTCTGTTTCGTAGCCTGCAAAACCACCTTTCCGGCAATGGGAATGTTGATCTATATTGGTATGAGTCTATTTGCTTCCTTCTTCCAGCCATATTTGCAAGGATCTGGAAGTGTAAATTTTGACATGTTTACAGAAACCCAAATACTTGATTGGTAAACACCTGCAGCGACGCAGAAGAGCTTTTTGTCTAGGCGGCAGTTTTTCTGGATTATGTGTTTTGTGGCAGAATATTGTTTTTCTTAATCCATTTATGGTGCCTTCATTCTGACTTCCATATAGATTAAAAAAGAACAGTTAAATAGCCTTGAATTCGGGAACATCTAAATCAAGGAGAGTGAAAGGCATATCCATCATGTTTACTATTGTTTCAGTTAGTGACTCAGAGCTCCTCTCCCATGCTTAAAATGCCGTACTTTCACACTTTCCTCTTGTTGAAGAAGTTGAGTCACATCCAGCGCGACCATACCATAGTGGCCATGTACGACTTTTAATTGGTCTGAAGGCTAATGTGATTTTCTCTACGTCAATTATTCTTTTCTTATTTCCTCTTCAGAAATGTATCAACTGTTGACAATCTACTGCAATATCTAAGAAGCTGTTAAAATTATAAACAAAAATGATAACAACATCGGAATCCACGGTTCGTACTAGTATTGTCTTGGATCCTTCTTTTAATGAGTGTAGCACATGTAATACTATACTGGAGTCAGCTTCATGCTTGCACCTTTCTGTCATGTTGTGTCCAGGACCAACACAGCAAACGGTATCTTCTGCAGTTATGTAGAAATCGCTGTGTATATCGTAAAGCTTTGAAGCGTATTCATCATTAAAATACCGAAGTAATTCTTGTTTAATTTGTGAGTTACGCAAAAACATTGACCAATCAATGGGCAGTCTCACATTTGGACCTACCTTCTGTCTCATTCCATGACTCAGATCTTCACGGGTCGTTTTTCATGCACATTTCATAATAAGAGTTCCAGACAGCATGTAGTGCCGTTGTTTTCCTCAATTCAAGATTGGAAGATTCACTGACAATAGCTCTAAGAAACATTTCTCTCCATTGCAATTGATCAAGGACATGGACAACTAAACAAGATAATTAAGGGATCAGGGGAAGTAATTGGCATAACTTAAGATCCAATTGCTCTTCTGAACTGGTCTACGTTTGCCCCTGAGGTAAACAAACGACCTGATGACTTTAAAATTTCATTTGGTATGAAGACAACGAATAATGACTGATTAATTTCATCATGATGAATTGGTAAATGGATTTTCTATGTGATCTGAAGAACATGATTGAACCTGTTCGGAAGAATTGAAATCCATTTCTCGAGTTAGGCAATGAACTTGTGAATCTTCAAGTTGACATTAGTGAAGACAAAGAATCAGTCAATATTTTAGCCAAAGGTTAATTAACAAGACGACAGTTTGGTGAATGAAGTCCTTACTAAAAGAAGCAAACCATTTGACACACCCAATACAGACAAATAATAGCAAAACCTAAGCGGATACAACAATAGCAAATAAGAATATTAAGAAGAAATGTTTCTTTTCTGCTCCAAATGTACCAACGTGGCCAATATAATGTTTACATGGCTTTGTTATACACGATTTTCTCTAAGCCTAGAAGATAGGCCACAAAACTGACGTAGAGTGAGCGATGTGTGATTCTGAAAGGGTGTGCGTGAACGAGCAAGAAATGGAATTTTCTTTTCTTTAAGAGAAAACATTATCACATGTCTTGCGTTCTGGAAAGATAATTATGATTTCCTGTAGTATGAAGCAAATAATAAAAGAACTTTAGAGTTCCCATTTCAAACATCAAAAGAGGGAACGTAATACTATTTATACTTTAGGTGAACCACTAGTTCAAATTTTCTGAAAAGTGTAATTTAAATTATCCAATAGAAGAAATAATTACCGAACATGGGGAAACGAAAATAAACGCTGAAACGTATGGTTTCTAGGTAATTATTTCTTTCTTAATGAATCGAGTATTCCATAGAACACTACTATTATGTGCCGGCAGGGTGACTGAGTGGTCTGCGGCGATAGACCATCGGCTTGAAGGTCCTGGGTTCGAATCTCGGAAGGGGCATGGGTGTGGATTTTAACATATAAGGGCGAATCATCACGGGCCGAAGTCCGAAGTTACTGGACTGGCCAAAAAAAAAATTTTAAAATTTACCAACCTTATGCACTAAAGACAAGATAAAACGTCTGCTTCTTTCTGTTCTTAAAAATGTGGCACGATATATTATGTTTTATAATTTTTAATAATATGTTGTTTTTTACGTTTATCATTTACAAAGATGTTACTAGCAAAATACGCAAAATATGTTACATGCAAAATTATAAGTTATATTAAATGTAATTTTTTTCTCTTTTTCTTTACACACACACACACACACACACACACACACACATATATATATATATATATATATATATATATAT
>JAGDQP010004101.1:8185-18515 GCA_022664845.1 Lepisma saccharinum | reverse complement strand
ACACAATGACAGAAAATATGTATAGGAGAAGGACCGAGTAAGAAAGAAACAAAAAAAAAGGAATCGGCGAAATCATGGAGAGAAAGAGAAGGATAGAGAAAGATAAATGAAAACATTGAAACCAGACTGATTTGCTATTTTCCTAAATAACAAACGCAAACACACGGTTAAACTATCTGATTCTAGCTAGTGATGCTTTTCTCCCCAACCCAAGATGAATCTCTGAATAGTTGAAGCTATTATTTTAGTCGAAAAAAGACCGCGTTGACTGGGAATCGAACCCGGTTCGTCCGAATGAAAGGCAAAGACGGAACAACTTCACCACACATTTCACTTCTAAAAAACTACGCATGTTACAGTTGTTCTGTGTTAAAGAAGTACAAGAAAACTGGACGCTTCAGGTCAATTATTAGTTCCTATAGTTGTGTTCTATGCACCCACATACTTTATTTTCATCTTCCGCCAATATTCGTTAATCGTCGTCGTCTTTTTTATCTACAAGGACAGTAACTTTCCTACCTTAGGAAATGCATAACGTGCAGTAGGTATTATGAATACACGTGCATTAGGAGTTCAAGTATGAAATTGTGCCCAGATAGTCACTGTTGCAAACCTTTTTGAAAACAAAATATTTGAAAAGTTGTTTCCACGTCGTTGGAAATAGAACAAATATTATTTGACACATATTGTGATTGTCCCGGTTCCAAATTACCCCCCTTATTACTGTTTCCAACCTATTTTAAATTATACTTATACAAATATACAGTGTCCATTGTATTACACCAAATTGTGCATAATGTGCATTAGTAATCAACCTCAACTCACGAAAGAACTTCCTCGACCTCAGGTAATCTCAACTCACGATATGACTCTAGCCTCAGCTACATGATAAAACTTCAAACTCAACCTCATCATAGAACTTTAACTCCGACCTCTCTAAACCTCACGATGAAACATTAACCTCGATTTTACTCAGCTCCAACCTCACTGTGGAAGTTAAATTTAGACCGCTTTCAACTTCAAAGGATCTTCAACATAGACCTCACTGAACCTAAACCTCACGATTGAACCTTCACCTCCCCTCACTAAACCTCAGATGTAGTCTATCAACCTAGACCTTACAATAGAACATCAACCTCAACCTAACGATAGAACTTCAATCCCGCCGTCTCTTAACATCCAACTCACGATAGAACTTCAATCTCAACCTCAGCCTCACGATGGAACTTCAATATTGACCTAACTCAGCCTTACGATGTAACTTTAACATCGACTTCACTGGGTCCCAATCTAAGGATGGAACCATAAACTAGACCTCACTAAACCTCAACCTCACGATGGAACTTCAATCCTGACTTTAAAAAACTAAAGCTCACCATGGGACCACAACCTCGACCTCACTCAATAACCTCACAGTGGGATTTCAATCTCAGCCAATCGAAAGAATTTCAACCTCGACCTCAACCTTAACTTCACGATTAAAGCTCAACGTCACGATGGAACTTCAACCTCGACCTCGCTCAGGTGTTAAACCTCACGAGGCCCAACCTCAACCTCACCTCTCCTAGACTTCTAGACGTGAGCTTAAGTTTGTGATGTCGAGGTTGAAGTTTCATCATGAGGTTGAAAGTTGAGATTTGTGTCAGATCGAAGTCGAATTTGAATTTCATTTACGGCCTTTAGGCATCTAATGCTCAGGCCGGAATAGGGGAGAGGAAGGATGAGGAAAAGTGTTATCCTGGCATTTACCTGGTGTGACAAAGCAAAATTCCTGGAAAAACTTCAGTCAGAATGTTTGGTCGCTGGGATTTAACCCACACCCTCCCGAATGCTACGTCAACGCTCTACCACTGAGCTACGGCGGCTCGGTTGTTTGAGGTTGAGGTTAAGTGACGTCGAGGGTGTTCCGTTGTGGTTGAGTGAGGTCGAGGATGAAGTCCCATATCGTTAGGTTTTATTTTGCACTTAAAGTAAGGTTGGATGAAAGCGAGGACAAAATTGAGTACCAATGATGGTGAGGATCTAAGAATGAGGATATGGAAATTAAGCAAATCCTCATGAGGCTGAACACCAATTATACACGTGCCAATCAAAGTACTATCGAATATTCTATGCTTTCTGGCATACCATAGATTCGAATATTTGAATACTTCTTGGTAGGAGTAGTTCGGAACCCACTTTACCAAGAACTGTAGATTCTATCCTTAGAAGCTTTCCAGCTCATTTAGAATGTTAATATCAAAGAAACAATTAAGCCGGGGTAAAGCATGGTGTGATGCTTTACATAGTTTTCTTTCGAAGTAATACATTCCATAAACTTTATACAAACCAGTACTCGCACATGGCAGTGCAAGTTCACGCACGCCAATTCTCCTTCGATAAACTGTATAACGTCCGTCCTATGCCACTTGTTCAATACTTAGATTTAGGTACCCTGGACGTTTGTCCCCCTCCCCCTTGCCGTTGTCTTTATTAACAAACGATGTCGCTAAACACTTGCCATACTCCAACGAGCAGGAAGGCTCAAATCCACATAGAAAATAAACAATAGTAAAGAACTTGTGTTGTTGCTGCGTTTCTGTCAGTAAGACCCATTTTACAACAGGAGTCTTTCGTATGTGTCGAAGGTAATGATGAGTTCCAGATTTACTGCACATGTATCCAAATATCGTTTTTCAAGCGATACAGTAAACAAATCCTTGTTCTTTTAAATATTTCCAGCCGTATTCAGAGACATTTTTTGAAGCGACTAACGCTGTACTAATGAGTGACTAACAGCTGACTACGTGAAGTATTGACAAACTAATTTTGTGCGCCACTAGCGCATACAGTTAGTAACATACTCGTCGCATGCTTAAACAAGGGGAAGATCTAGTTGTGCGTTGTACTAATGACCTACTCGGAACTTTTGAGGACAGAAAATAAGTCAAAAAGATAAATATTCATAATTGCTTCACGAAAAATGAATATATTTTCCTGCACAACACGTTTCAATAAATTCAAAACACCAAAACGATCTTGTTAACTACAAAAATGACTCAAATACGTGTAACGTACGGAAAGTTTGTAATACTACTAATATGCGTGGAAGCGAGTTTCACCTGCTGGCTGCATGGCGCAGTTTGTTAAAACACGCTGATTTTAGTAATTTTGCTTTTTAGAGTCGGTGGTTGGAACCCTGTCGAAGAAATTCCACATTTTTTACTTTCACTAAATTCAGTAGTAACTTGAATGTAATAGTTATAAATAAAACTTTTGCATCTTACATGAATTTTTACTATGATACATTAAAATTGAATTCAAGTACTACGGGAATTTACGTTGTAGCCTATGCGAAATTTAACTACTGAATGGGAAAATATAGCTAATGGGACCTATAGCTTACGTGAGCTGAAACCACTTGTGTCCCTAAGTAGAAATATTCGTCCTGGACTGAAGTTTCCTTAACGTCTTAAATAAATTCAAATTCAAATACCAAGTTGAAATAGTGAATTGAAGCTTAAAAAATCCAGTGTCGTCTTAAAACACACTGTACGATGATACCAAGGAATTATGTATTTTCTACGAACTGTTTTACCTTTCATATTGGGGTTTATATGTTGAAGGCTGACACGAACATAAATTATATTCCTTTCGTAACGAGAATGAATTTGTTTTTCATGCTCTAATCTAGAACGAAGATAGGGACTATCTATAAGACATAAGAAAACAAACATTTCCCATCCCTTGATACTAAACAATGTTCAACTGAATGGACAAGAGTATAAATAGAAAGACAGATTCGATATCGGGTAAATAAAACCACTTCTTAGCATTGAGTCGGGCGTTCCTTTTCTGTATAGGATCCAGAGATTCTTCCAGTCATTTGTTATTGGGGGTATCCTCCTATAATACGTAGAGCACTCACACCACCTTAAAGATTCTTGCGTTTAGAAATCGATATAAGCCCTGCAAAACTCTACTTACACCCCCTTACTTCGGCTAATACACATAAACTGATAATTCTGGCAGAATTCTCGATACGATCTTTTGGAGTTTAACGACCGGTCCATTGAAATAATGTTACAACAACACAAATATTATACTAACAATGATTTGGTTAGGTTATGCAAATTCAAAATATATATTTGGTTCTTACGGTGGCATGCGTTTTGCTGCCGTGTATTTTGAAACCCGTGTGTTTTCCGGCCACGATCCATTCCGACTGGTCCATACTTAAATGTAAGCGTTGTGCCTGTTAGCACTAATAATAAGATTAATACTTTTTGTCACTTGATACATGTAAGACGCGTGTATATTTCTGGTTAGGTATAGGTATGTTAGATTATCAGTTTCATCTTGGGAGGCAACGAAATTTATTTTCGGAGATATCAGAATTGCTTGGTGTGACCAAAGAAAATCCTGGAGAAACCTCAGTCACGGTAGGCGGTCACTGGGATCAGTCCTAAGATCTTCTAATTGCTGTGCCAATGCTCTACAAACTGAGCTACGGTCGATCACTTTCACGTCTTTATGCTTCCATAAGATAAGATCAAATGAATTGTATGGGCAGGAACAGCACTATGGCTTACGCCCTTACCGTCTTTATGTTTCCATGTATGTTACTTACAAGTGTATCATTCCGCCAATTTCCAACACTGACAGATTGCTTCGGTAAACATATTTTATATTTACGGATAATGATTATAGATTAATTCTGATTAGTAGTTTTCCTTCCATGTTCGTGAAAACACGTGCTTCTATCTATTCTCTTTAAATATATTATTGTTATTTTGTGTATAGCTAAGTTTCAAATAACTAATGTATATACTTTACATTGTATGAACCCTTCGGGATGCTAGGAGCTAAGCTCGTCACATTGCTGATAACCCTCGGCGAGCACTATTTCGGGGTACGAGGTGGGAAGGTAGCAGCAAAGGTCTTACTTAAGGTAACACTCGATGTTTGTATCCTGAAACCGAGGACAACTCTAGGAAACCTAAGTGAGGAAGGTATTAACAACTTGCTGATATATCCATCCATTCGTACATAATCAATAATACATGTTGGCATCACTCACCGTTCTTAAAATTGTCTGTCAATACTGAACTCAGTGCAGATAGTATCTGTTCTAGTAGTATACCTAATTGTCAAGTTTGCTGTAGATACAGTAAACAATATTTGAACAATTTTAAGTATTAAATTTTCGAAACTGGTTGGCAACGCTGACAATTTTGGCGCCTAGAAAACCTGTATGATCTGTGCCAGTAACTAAATGACAAGATTTGTCTGCATATATTTGGAATGCATGGAAGCAATTTGAAATAATATTTTTCGATATTAGTTGACAACACTGGCTACTTTGGCGAATGTCAAGTATTCAGTACCTCTGTGAAATTTCCCAATGTCTACATGGTAAGTTTGTTGGCATAAGGACAAAAATGTCGGACAAAAATAACAATTATAAATATTAAATATAAGTAATTTGTTTTCAACACTGACACCCACGGCGCCCATAGTACCTCCACGACACACGACCGTATACCTAACGTTTATATATATATATATATATATATAGATAGATAGATAGATAGATAGATAGATAGATAGATAGATAGATAGATAGATATATATAGAGAGAGAATTTAGTATTTATCAAAGGACGCGTATCGATTTGTACTTAGATATTTCTATAAATTTATAAAATATATACTAGTGTACCCGTGCTGCTCCGCAGCATTTTAAAATAAGGGAATTGGATAGATAAAAAGAGAGGTAATGAAGTATTAGAAAAGAAGAATGTTGTAAAATAAAGGAGAAACACAGAAGAGAAAATAATATAAAAAATCAGTAATTATTATACAACAAAAAATATAAAATACTCTTTAAATTTACAAAACTTCTTTCCAAACGACGTTAGGGGTGAGTCGATCTATCGGTTTTAATTCAATTTTTACATTCTCAAAAGGAAAGTGTTACATACAACAGGCAATGGCTGAAGAGAGTTTCAGGCAAATATATGCTTACAATATTGAGGGTGAGGGCTAGGGCTCTGGGGTCTTATTTATTGTCATAGAGAATGCAAATTGAATTGTAAACTGTATTGTTTTGGAAGAAAATGGAAAAGTAGAGTCAGATGGATATAAATTAAAGCGAGCAAGAAGTACTCTTTAGTCAACATTAACCTCAGTTTTAATTTGTAGATCTAAGAAGTTATCACATATTTTGTGAAGAATTAATCTTATGCCATTATGTAAGCCTTGTTCTTCATTAAGTTCCTGGAAAACATCGCCATAGATCCTCCTTCTTTCAGTTCTAGAATATATGGTGATAAGCTCCTTGTGTCTAAACTGTCCAAAAGTTCAGCGGGTATTGTAGAATTTCAGTTTTATCTTCAGTAACTAACGAATTTACCCTAAAGAAGGATTTTGATCCTCCAGGAGGCCGATCAAAACTTTTGAATTTAGCTTGTTAAACTACTAAACCAGAGAAACTGGTAATAGCTCAGACGATGTAATATCATTTCTGTAAGTGTCAGTGATGATATTAGTTTCTGAAAGGATACAGGATGGCAAACCAATATAATATGACTTCCTAGAGTACAATGACGGATACCAATCTTAATGAAAGTTCTTCTGGGTTAGCTCCCACATTTTTACCTACTAACGTCTAAGCAAATAGAGAAAAGATTTTGAAACTATTTTAAATATAGATAAGCAAAGAAAACTTGACGTTCCTTGAAAACGGTCAGAAAATATTTTTGTAAGATTCGGGATCGAACCGAGTACCTTTGGCACCGAAATTCGAAACGTTACCGAATACACCACTTTTTTTTTAAAGTGAAACGCACCCTAACCGAATGCCCCACCCAACTGGTTTAACTCTTACAACTCTTTCAACTGATTTTTCCTAACTACGGACAACACAGTTAAAATCATATCCATGCCCGAAGCGGCATTCGAACCCACGATCCTTGGCGGAACCAGTTGAAAACAGAGCTTGGTCCGGGCGTTCTTTATACGATAGTTCAAGAAAGGATTAACAGAGTGCACTCGACTATTGTGTGGGCGGCTCCGCAAGAACATCTAGACGGAGAGGGATGCGAATGGTTCGTAACATACCTAGATTTTTAATTTTATTTATTACTTTAAAGCATCAAAGGCTCAGGCCGGTTTGGGGAGGGTAAGTGAAGCGGGAAGGTGTCGGCCAGGGCCTAATTTGAAAGTACCATTCCGGAATTAGCCTGGTGTGACAGGAAAAACCCTAGAGAAGCATGTCAGAATAGTCGGCCGCTGAAACTCTACCCAAGGCCTCGGGCTCGAGAGCCACGGCCGCTTGATAACATATTTGTGTGTAAATACGAAAATTAAAAAATAAACATTCATGAAAATCGGTTCAGTAGAAACGGCTGGGCGACTGAACAAAGCTTCTGCAGAAAAGATTCACATAGGGAATACATGTATTCATAAGAAATACATAGGGAGGAAAATGAGATTCTGTTTTATTCAAAGTTGATGATGAGGAGAAGAATGCGAATGCTTCATTACATATCTAGGCGTAATTAGGAACACTTTAGAAAAGGAAAATTACTCAAATCGGTCCAGTGAAAGCCGCTGGGCGACTGGACAAAGGTTTTACGAAACTATTTTAAATATATTTTAATGTTTTCAAACATTTTCCGACAATTTTTCGGATTTTTTAAAAAAATTGTGTTTATGAAAATGTTCCTGAAATCCGACATTTTTGCATTTTTTATTAAATGAAAATTTTGTGTTTTTGAATATGTTCCCGAAAATCCTGCATTTATGGATTTTTGAAAAGTGAGTTTTGAAAATTATCCCAAAAATTCATAGCAAGTAGACCTGCGGCCCGTTTGATTATCTTATAAATCTTTATAATACTTTTTAATTTTCCAACACTCATGAAACACCTTTTAAGCACATAACCATTCCAGGATTTTCCTCAGTCACGTGCTGGAAAGTGCTGGGATGGTACTGTCATTATAGCCCCTGCCCGACAATTTGCAACACCCTTCCCCCCCTATCCCGGCCTGAGCCTTAGATGCTTAAAGCCGTAAATAAGATTCAAATTTAAAAATGAAGGTAGCAGTGTAAGATTTCATTTTACTTTTTACAGGTACATTTATAATATTTCACTTTTCTCCCTAGTGCTTTGATGGCCCATACCAATTTTTTTACATATGAAAATAGATTTAATGAGCTTTCAAAGAAAAAAGAAATACTACAATCCTAAAGCTAAAGTACTCACCCGTTGGTATGGGGTGAATAAAATATGTTGGAAACTTTCAGTGGGACAGTTACCAGTACTCGCTTACACGTGGCGGGCTGCGTTCTTAGCTTGGTAAGTTTTGGGGGCTGCCTCCCTTTATCGTAACCATAACCTCTGGGTGTCTGCGCCTCCATGGTGCAAATATGCTGTATCTGTTACAACCACCACCACTACTATTACTACTACTGCTACTACTAATACTTCTATTCCTACAACAAGAACAACAAGAACAACTACTACTACTACTACTACTACTACTACTAATAATAATAATAATAATAGTAATACTCCTGCCAAATACTACTATAATGATTTTAAATATTGAATCTACATATTTTTATTTACAACAATCCACATTTAAATATAAAAAATATTACTCGCCCACTGGTGCGGGGTGAACAAAACATGTTGGCAACAGTTATCGGGGTGTCACCAATACTCGATTCCCCGTGGCGAGTTGCGCCCCTAACTTCGGAAGTTTTTGAAGTTGCGTCCCCTTTATCGTAGCTATAATTTCCGAGGAACTGCGCCTCCATGATAAAGATCTGCCCGCACACTTTCCGGCGCCTGCGACCACATAGAGGAGTTTTTGATATATTTATTCTAGCCCACCCGTGATGGTACACTTTCATACCAAGTTTCGTTTCTCTAGTTTCAGTGGTTTGGAAATGCCTTTTTCGGCGGCCATATTCGATTAAGATGGCGACTTTTTTAACGTTTACCTATGTTATCGTGACTCACTCGTGTTGGTACACCTTAATACCCAATTTCGTTTCTTTAGTTTCGGTGGTTTTGAAAATGCCTCTTTGGTGGCCATTTTGGATTAAGATAGGCGACATTTTAACGTTTTCTTATTTACTTATTTTTTATTTCAGGGACATTCCTTTCCACCCCCACCATTTAGCTATATTAGCTCAATCTTGTTTCGAGTGCTTGAGGGGCACAACGAATCTGAAATGGATTCTCCATAAGATTGGGGTAGACCATCCCCCAAATTCGTCTCCCTGCATGGAGGCATGGAGTCGATAGGACCTGATTTCTCATTATTGATTTAAAAAAAAAAGATCTGGGAGGGTTGGGGGATATATTCTACTGGCCCAGTTCCCGGTGCACAAACCTGGGTCTTATTTCCGCGAGTTGGGGGAACTATATTACTTTATTATATATTTTCTTCAGTATAATATAATACATAAAATACTTGAGCAGTACAGTATTTACCATTTTTTATAGTTAATATATATTTTTTAGTACATATTAATCACTCATTTTATGTTTCTGTATTTAACTGTTTAGTTTCTTTTTACGTTTTCTTATATTATCGTGATCCACTCTTGATGGTACACCTCCATACCAAATTTCGTTTCTCTAGTTTCAGTGGTTTCGAAAACGCTTTTCTGGGCGGCCATTTTGGATTAACTCTTATTCCTCAGTTGAGGAATGCTGTTTATTGATGGCTCATCTACGTATTTAGCCGGATAAAAGAATTATCAAAATCGGTCCAGTAGAACGGCCGGACGGACTGGACAGAGTCTGTGAGAAATATGATAAATATTCCCCATAAGGAATACATAAGGGAGAACACTCAAACACTTCAACTTTAGTTGAGACTTGACACAGGGGAATGCGGTTTATTGATAATTCATCTATGTGTTAAGCTGGATATTAAAAAAAAAGGATGATCAAAATCGGTCCAGTAGAACGGACGGACGGACTGGACAAAGGGATAACACTCGAACACTTCTCCTTCAGTTCGGACTTGACGGAGAACTATGCGGTTTCTTGATGCTTGATCTACATGTTAAGCTGGATATTTTGAAAAAAGAATGATCAAAATCGGTCTAGTAGAACTGCCGGGCGGACTGGACAAAGTTTGTGAGAAATATGATAAATATTCCCCATAAGAAATAAATAGGGGAGAACACTCAAACACTTCTCCCTCAGTTCAAGCTAGACAGAGATGTATGCGGTTTATTGATAGCTCATCTACGTGTTAAGTCGGATATTTTAAAAAAAAAGATTGATCAAAATCGGTTCAGTGTAAAGGCCGGACGGACTGGCCAAA
>JAGDQP010004100.1:17516-87917 GCA_022664845.1 Lepisma saccharinum | reverse complement strand
TCACCAGCTTTAATTTACCCAAGCGCATCCTTGAAATCTAAGATGGCGGCCATAATTAAAGCATCTTTATTAATTACCACACTTGACTGAAGTGTCTACCATAACATTACACGCAAACACTAGTGGGTACTTAAAGGTAGGAGCCGCAGGAACTGTGCCAAAACAGGATCTCTACCCCTGCAAGGTGATGTTGAGTGTTTGGTGGGATATGCGTGGGATAATCCATTTTGAGCTCTTGCCACGTAACCAGACCATCAATACAGGTGTCTATTGCCAGTAGCTTGAACGCCTACGGACTGCATTGTTGGAGACATGTACTGCTTTGGTTAATCGCAAGGGTCTGTTCATCCACGGCGATAACGCGCGCCCACACACGGCAAGAAGGACCTGTGCTAAGATCGAGGAACGTGGCTGTAAGAAATTCCCCCACTCAGCGTTTTTACTAGATCTTGCACCAACAGACTTTTTCACAGCCTGCAATACCACTTTTCCGGGAACATACTGTAAAATGAGGATGACGTGCGACGAGCAGTGACCCAGTTCTTTGCCTCCAAAACCGGTGACTTCTTTCAGCGGGAGATTCAGCAACTGATTGACTGGTGGCAGAGTGTTGTGGTGCCCGATGGAGACTATTTTCCTAACTAACGGTAGTGTTCCAGGTACTTTTCCTCACAGTACAAAAATACGACATTACTTATGGGGCAAGATGATAAAATGCTTGCGCGAGGAAGGAAAAGGATGATGGAAACAACTGATCCAGAGCAGTGCTCGAAAGCGTATGACAACATCGATCACAATCCTAGTGCTACCAGGGTGGATCATGATCCTCGAGACTCCTGCATCAATTTTGAAGTGCCTCAATATCTTAAAATGACCTTACAGGTATGTCTATTCATCATGCCAACGGAGTTTTCTGCCCCTCAACCGATTTTAATGAAATTTTGTATGAATAACTACAATATACAGGAATTTCAATAAGCCAAATCTTTTGTGCATATCACTTTCGGTTATCATGGAAAGCGCATCCAAAAATGACCACTTCCGGATTCTAATTTTTATAGTATTGTAATATCTCAAGAATGGCGTAAGCTATCAAATCCAAGTACTAATATAATGAGCATGTTACAGTGTAAACCAAAAGACCATATCATCAACCATTTTGGAACTAAAATTAGTTTTCTTATGTAAACGTTCAATTTTCGTTATAAAATATGCACTTTTTTCAGGAAACTCTGTTGTTTAACCATCAGCACCCACTAGTTACAAAACGATACTTCGCTCAAATAATCTCCATATAATGTAGAAGAATATATCCAAAAAGCATTTTGTAACTGCTGGGGGCTGATAGTTAGAAGAAACATTTTATACTCTAACGATGTATTCTTGCAGATTCTAATTTTTTTAGTGTTGTTCAAAATAAATTGTGATATATCAAAAATGGCGTAAGCTATCAATTCGAAATTTCGTGTGAAAAGTACTAATATAATGGACATGTTACGGGGTAAACCAACAGATCATATATTTAACGGTTTTTGGAAATAAAAATTAGTTTTATTATGTAAACGTTCAATTTTCGTTATAAAAAAAATGCGTTTCTCAGGAAACTGTGTTGCTTAGCTGTCAGCCCCCACTAGTTACAAAACGATACTTCGCTCAAATAATCACCATACAATGTAGAGGAAAATATTCAAAACTAATTTTGTAGTTGATGGGGGCTGATGGCTACAAGAAACATACTCGTATTATGCTTTAAACGTGAGCCTCAGGTCGAAGTAAATGTTTGAAATTCAGCTAAATAAACTAGCATATGTCTTAAAGTTCTTAAGATATCCAAACCATATTTTGTGTGTCAAGTGCGGATGTTATGAACACATCACAACAAGAATTTCTAGTTGATACCCTAAGTCGTGTTTGAAGTAGAAAATATTTGCTATATAAGAATGACTAACTTATCGCACTAAAAGCACTTTTAGAGAAAAACTGTGCTGTGTAACTATCAATCGCCATTTATTACACTTAAATAATCGTTATGTAATGTACAAGCGTCATACGAAATTTGGATTTGATAGCATACGCTATTCTTGAGATATCACAATTTAATTTGAACAACACTATAAAGATTAGAATCCGCAAGAATACATCTTTAAAGAATCAAATGTTTCTTCAAACTATCAGGCTCCACCTGTTACAAAATGATTTCTGGATATGTTCTTCTACATTATATGGAGATTATTTGAGCGAAGTATCGTTGTTTTGTAACTAGAGGGAGCTGATGGTTAAACAACGCACAGTTTCCTGAGAAAAGTGCATTTTTTATAACGAAAATTGAACGTTTACGTAAGAAAACTAGATTTTCCCTACAAAACGGTTAATGATATGGTCTTTCGGTTTACACTGTAACATGCTCATTACATTAGTACTTTCCATACGTAATTTTGAATTTGATAGCTTACATCATTCTTGAGATATCACAATTTATTTTGAACAATACTATAAATATTAGAATCCGGAAGTGGTCATATTTGGACGCGCTTTCCATGATAACCGAAAGTGGTATGCACAAAAGATTTAGCTTATTGAAACTAATATCTAGTCTAGTTATTACATACAAAATTTCACTAAAATCGGTTGAGGGGCAGAAAACGGTTATGCGCAGTACTCCTTTCATGCTTTTATGAAAAAGTGCACAATTTTTTATCTAATCAGTTCCACTATAACAATTTTTTCTTTAAATTAATTGTCGCCATCTTGAAATTCGATGGTTTATGGTTATATTTAAAATTAGTTAAAGTGTTCAGAGGATGTCTAATTTGTGTCGGTACCATAAAACATATTTTAAAAATCTGAAGATCACTCAAATACTAGAATCAATAATTAATTATGAAATCTGGACGCTATTTTGGATTTTCGGGACTCCTACATCTATTTCAAAGTGCCTCAACATCTTAAAATAACCTTACAGATATGTCTAGTCATCATGCCAAATTTCATGCTTTTATGAAAATTTATTATATCATGTTCATGTATTATTAATATATAATATTTTTCTTCTTGCAAACAAACGAAGTATGTTTATCTTATCAATTAGCCTACTAAGATAAAGTTGCCTAAACACAATAAATAAAATAAATTCAAATTCAATTGAATTTAATCTCAAATATAATGACTCACTCTAAAGTAAAGTTTTCAATGTTGTCCTCTTAAGTATTGCTTTAATATGAATTGGCTACGCCTTTCGGAACGGCTCTCGCTCCGTCTTTAGGCCGTCGTAGAGATGTAATTCAAGTAGGTAGTTTTATTTATTTATTTTTTAGATATATCATATTGTCTGTAAAGTTTAATAAATATGTATAAGTAAGTATGTGGAAAGATATGTATTATTTATTAACCTAAACATTAGGGTCCAATTGTAAAACCCACTATTTTTACATTACTCTGCTGTCACTGTTGCTTGACAGCAAATTCTTCTTTTTTAAAAATGTGAGCGGCTGGAGCCATAATGGAAAAACTGGAGTCTAATATCTTACATGTGTGGGTAAAATGCTTTTAGGTCATATTTACAACAAATTCCTGTTCGAGTATAAGAACTATGAAAGCTAAAAATTATAAAAATACAGTATGTACAGGTAAACACAGACGTGTTAAAATTCGAAATGGGTTAATCTCGAATAAATAAATGTAAACATAAGAAAAGTGTACCTCAGTAAATTAGCTGGTCGTAGTATTTACACTATTTAACATACAACCTAATCTCACAAAAAGCTATGGACACACTTAAATTACATCTCAACGACGCCCTGAGGACTGAGCACGTGCCGTTTTGAACCTATCCAATTCATTTTGATGCAACTACTTAAGAGGGTGACATTAAAGACTTTAAGGTGAGTCATACTGATTGTAATTGGGCCCTCGGTGCGTTTAAAATGGCTTTATTTGAATTCAAATACTTTATAAAATATATATTGAAGTTAAGGAAACTTCAAAACTTAGTTTAACATCAGATCCATAGTGCATAAGCACGTTAGCCCAATTAGAAAATAAAAGAAGATATACATGGTTAGAGCAGAGGATAAGAGAAAGTTGAAATGAGGAGAAAAACAGAATATCAATCAGAAATAAGTAGTATAGCTGACATCAGCTCGGGTGCCTTTGGGGTCACCACACCTGTACTCACAAGAAGTCAAGAGTCCCTCAGAGCTTTTTACAAAAAATAATTACTTTAAGTGTCTCATTCTGTGACCTTAAATTTACAAATTCAATAAAGTTTATTTTAAATGTTTACAGAGTGAAATTAATAAAGTGAAAATTTAAGTTAAAAATAATAACTTCATAAAACTCCAGGTTTCTGCTCGAATTCCAGGTCTTTTCCAGGTTTTCGAGGTCCAAATTAAATTCCAGGTTTTCGAGGTCCAAATTAAATCCCAGGTTTTCCAGATCGAATTCCACCCAGACATTATGAAAAAAAAAAAAAAAAAAAAAAAATAAGAATCTCTGTACAAAGAAAATTAACATCTACGAGATTAAGTCTTTAAAGAAAAAATATGCACTTGATTTGAAAGAAACGTAATTGCATTAAGTCTTATTTTCATCAAATCTCCGATGTATATCAATCACTGTTCAGCTCCAACAGGATGTCTACCGAATTTACAGGTGTAGATTCATGACCTTCTCAATGAAATTCATCATTCCAATAGGCTTCTAAAATGCAAAATATTATATCAAGTATAAATAAAAACAAATAACATAAAGGAATAAGTATAAGTAAATTCAGTCACATTATGTGGGGACAAGGGAGAAATCCGCGAACCACCAAGACTTAACTCAAGATTTAACACCGTAAAGAGCATCATATATTTATTAAATTTTTCATGAATGGTATAATATTTATAATTACAGTACTTTTATTTAAATGATTCCATAAAAAAATAAAAAATAAAAATAAAATTAAAGTTTTTATTTCTTGCAAGAAAAATTGAAATTACAAGTACAAGAAATCATTAATACGACATATCTATGCAAAACGTTACATGAAAATGAAAGCTAAAAATTAACATTAATATATAGGATGTACACAGTTTCACCTTATTCACCCCAAGCTGGATAGAAAAAAGGTTCATTATTAATGAGAGGACTGGTTACTTACAAACCTTGTTATATTGAGCTTGATATCTGAAACTTGTATTCTGAGTGCTGACTCGTTTCTCAAACAGTTTCTATACTTACTTTCAAGATACATGACAGCAGAGAATGAGCGTCAAAAGATCGCTGAGGTAATATTACTTCCCCATAAGGAAAAGTTACATTCTGTCCCTCAATTTCGAAAAACGACACAAAACTTAGCCTGGTGATAGCCAACGAACTTCATAGTGTAGCAAATGTTGGTGTCTGCTGTCCATTTATTTGCAAAGCTGTTTAAGAAGAAGTCTTGCATTTAGTGCTTTGCTCTTCATAAATTTGATCATATCGGTTTATTTATGCAAGGTATATTTCAGTTTTTATAGTTTGAATTTGAATTTTATTTAAAGTCTCTAGCCAACTTTTGGCTCAGGCCGGATGGATGATGATGGGAAGATTGGTGGAATGAAGAAAGTGGGAGTAAACGGGAGAGCCAAGAGAAAAATCCACGCATACTGTGTTTGTTCACCACAAAGCCCACATGGCACAAGCCGGGAATCCCACCCACCAGAGGTTAGCGCTCTACCACTGAGCCAACGTGGCCCAGTTTTTCTGGTATCTTTTTATCTACTGGAGCTTCCCTATGTATGTAGGATGGTACCGACAGTATGATTTCCTTGCTTTAACTTTCGTCTCGGAATGAAATAGTGACGAGTTGTAGCGTCCTCTCTCATACAGCACCACTACTTTAAAACTGTGTTGATTGAACGATACAACCTTTTGTGCATTTCGAAAGCAATATTGCAACCTCAATCTCGGGACCTGGCAGTTGAAAGGAGCAGCTACTTTTTGTATGCAATCTTTGTATACGATGTAGATTCTCTCAGCGAAATTTCAAGGTAGGTTTCGATAAGATGTCACTGGCATTCTCCTTATTATATGTGAATGTACTACAGCAAAGCAGAAATGTTTTTACAATTACTTTATGTTTTCTTTCTTTCCTCCTGTTTTAACTCCAAAATATAATAACTTTTCTTCCAGCCTTCGCGCCCCCTATGAGGACGTGTCCTCCCCTCCCGAGTCCGCAAACCACAATCCGCTCTCATACACTAAACGTGTTTTTCCCCATTAAATATTGGGGAAACCTATACCCATATAAACCATAATTTAATGTGATTGCTTTATCACTGAGACCAAAAACGTAAATGCCTAATTGATTAAAAAAAAAAAAAAAAAAAAATTAACAACTACTATATTTTGACTATCAACATTATCGTGGATCTGGAAAAGATAAGAGGAAGGAAGACTGCATGAAATATTCAACCAAACTTTACGCTGTTAGAAAAAATGCAAGTCTTTCATGACCGGTAGACGTCCTATTTAAGAAGGCTTCATTATTGTTCACTTCACTCCTATTGAACACTATCTCGTTTATTTACTTAATTTATTGTGGGCAGTATTTCACCTATATTAGAAATTATTACAATGTATTTCTTTGGGATAATTATATATAAGATAAGATAAAATTAATTATATGGGCGGTAACACGATAATTATATAAGTGAGCACGGTTTGAACCTACGCTGTCTCCTCAGTAGCGACCGCATATCGCAACTTCACCCATAACAACCAGAAATAGATTAGCTGGTGCTTTTATCGCTGCCTGCCAATCAGCTACAGGGGCGTTAAATAAGATCAAATCTTATTCAGAGTAGTCATCTAAGAGTTGTCAAGCGTTTTCTCTTGTTTATTTCTATCAGACGAACTCTGGATGCACTTACGATACGGGCATTAACCACTGACGTGAAACAGTGGACCAAGTTGGAATTAGCTATTACTGTTAGTTTTCCACAACAAACGACGCAGATGTATTCAGCTTCATTTCTTCTTAATATTTACTGAATTACAAAAAAAAGAAGAAAAAGAAAAAGAAAAAAAAATCTTGTGGAACAGACAGATAAATAAGTCTATAAAGCACGTGGCTACACGTTGTATTTTTTAATTCTGAGGTTGGCCTGTGGGGAAATGATCATCCCTCTCTTAACATACACGGATTTTTTTTCTTTTTTTTTAAAAAAAGCTGTACGTCAATAGTTTCACCGGATTTACTCAATGAACGAGATGTGGAGACTTCTAATGGAAGTAAAATATACAGTATATCACTGACACAAAGGAAAGCCGGAAGGGCAATTTAAGGTAAATTTACGATAAATAGAAAGGAATTTACTTTTATTCCATACAAGAACACGCACACATAATTTACAGAAACTTCTTCAATATTTCGAATCCGTTACTGGCTCTTATTCATGCGGAGAGAGGAAAACGACGTGTCGCATATACTGTCTCGTATATACAGACTGTTTATTAATTCATGTAACTGAGAAACAGACCTGTAAAAACGAAAGTTTTCAATCTATTTCAATGACATTTTCTACAGTTGCTCACAAAACCATGAAATTTTGACACTGTAAAAATAATTTTCCTAAACTAAATTTTAACCCCCTTTTTGGGGGGTTAAAGCTCAAAAGTGAATCTAGCTTATGGGAAAATCAATGTTAATTCACTGTTTCTTGTCTAATTTTATTAATTACCAAGAAATTAAGTCAGACGGTAATTTCTGTTTATAAAATATTGTAGATCGAGATGAAGAGATGCAACAATATTTTATAGACAGTCTAACTTTAATAACAGCTTCGTGGTAACTAATAAAATTAGACAAGGAAAAGTGGTCCTTTGAATTAACATTGATTTTCCCATAAGCGAGATTCTCTTTTGAGAGGATTTTGTGAGCAACTGTAGACAAGTTAATGGATATATCATGAAAACTTTCGATTTTACAGGTCTGTTTCTCAGGTACACGAATTAACAAACAGTCTGTATATATGTATATAAGATGGTAAGCAAGGTAGAAAAAAGTACTTACGTCAAACGATGCGAAGACAACTGTACACGAACATCACAAACACATAAGAAAAGTGGACGTTTCGCAAAAATCACATGAGAGGAGAGAAAATGGACAGAAAGAACTGGTACGGGACTGGTGCTAAGGAGTCGCCATGTTGCCACTAATGCTGGTAACAGTGTGTCCAGGTCATGGAGGCGAGGAAATGAATAGATGGGTAGGAGAAAACACCAAATGGAGAAGGAAGTGCGGAAGTTACTAGGAGTTGGTGAGGGGCATCCTAAAGGAATAAGAGGGTGAAGAATTAGAGGGGAGGGGAAAATAATAATAACAATAAAGATGAAGTGAAAAAAGTAGAATGAAGAAAAATTATATTGGAAAATAACAGTGAAAATAGAAACGGAACGAAGAAGAGAATGGAAAAAAGAAGCACCCAAGAGAAGAAAAACTGTGCTGCAGGTTGTTACATGCAGTTAAGGCCGGTTCATGGTTGGCGGAAAGGATAAAGATGCACGACTGCTCCCATCTCTTTATAACTGTGGCAGGTGAGTCAGGGTTGCGTCAAAGGTGCAGCCGTGATATGAAGTGTATTCAGGGATGGGGAGGTGCGGAAATTGTGATCTGAAAGAGTAACGATGGTTGTTGATGCGGATTGTTAGAGGTGTTTGTGTTTCTCCAACGTAGAAGGTGGAACTTAAGTTACAGATGTAAATGAGGTTGAAAGATATGGAATTGCCCGTCTGAAAGAAAAAGTATGTCTTGTGCGTGACGGGATGTTCGAAGGTCAGATTGGGATCAAAAATAGGACAGGTTCTGCGGCGGATTCGTTTGTACTTGCCAGGTTTGGTAAGAGGAGGTGGAATGGGTCCAATTCTGGTCAGAATCGTGTTGAGATTCGGGGGGTTTGCGGTAGACTATTCTGGGGATGACGGGAGAACTCTTTTTAGTTTCAGGTGACGCCGTGTGCCAATTTGAAGAGTTTTTGGAGGGCCTGAAAGCTGAGATGGTACTGAGTGAGGAGATTTGGAGTGGAGAGAACTTCGCGGGGAAGCCGGTTGGAGTTGGGGTGATTTATGGCACAGTCCAATTGTTTACGGATTAGGTGATTGGGATCGGTCGATGAGAGCTGAGGAGAGGGTACTGAAATAATTTTGAAGTAGTTCGTCAGAAGAGCAGATGCGGAAGCCCCGGAAAGCAAGAGCGTTTGGTATGGTATGGATGAGAGCTATTGAAATGAAGATATTGCGTACTGTTGGTAGGTTTGATGTGGATACCTGTCTCAAGTCGATTGTTCTTGATCCAGACATCCATATTTAGGAAAGTTGTGTGTTCTCTGGAGAAGGACCAAGTGAATTTGACGGGAAAGGTGCAGTTGAGGTTTTGCAGGAATGATTCCAGTGACTCTTGTCCGTGGGTCCAGATTAGGAAAATGTCGATATAGCGAAACCAGGTGAAAGGTTTGAGAGGAGAGTTGAGGTAATGTGTCTCCAGGCGCCCATGTAAAGGTTGGCGTAGGAAGAGGGCATGGGTGTGCACACGGCTGTGCCTTTGATTTGCAGATAATTGTGGTTCTGAAAGGTGATGTTGTTAATGGTGAGGACAAACTGAGCTAGCTGAAGCAGAAATTGTGTGTTGGGTTTACGAGGACTGAGACGTGTGTCAAGATAGTGTACAAGGGCAGCGAGACCAAGGGTGTGGGGAATATTGGTATACAGTGACGTCACGTCAACTGAAACTAAGAAGGTGTCTGGTGAGAGAGGATCAGATATAGAATGTATTATGGAGAAGTGATTGGTATCCTTGATATAGGAAGAGAGAGCCTGAACGAAAGGTTGGAGATGGTGGTCAGGAGAAGGCCGAATAGGTAATATAATAAGTGAAATTTGAGTAGAAAGGAATTGTACTTGAGGTAGTTTCTTGACGAAGATCACGTGCACAATTTCAAAATTAACACTATACAGTTACTTATATATTTCGGCTATATGTGTCCTCAATAGAAGACAAGAAAAAAGTTCACTGAACACACGAGTGCGAGAAACTACGCAAGTACAATTCCTATTTTTCTTTCTCTCTTTTATATATGTTCATCGCCACAGTAACAAACGTTCGCTAGGATTTTATCCTGGGTAAGATCAAGCCAGAATAATAATTCATGTGGTAGACGTGTTCGGAGAGGAGAGCCGAAGGTCTCAACTATGATCGCCATTGCTTTTTATTCACAGTAGCCCCCAAATTGCATAACGATGCTCGGTGGGCACCGTTCGAGACCCTCTCGCTTTAAAAGAAAAAGTCCCTTAGCAGAGTCGGGAATCGAACCCGGGACTTCACGATTAGCAGTCAGCGATGGTAACCACTAGACAAGCAGGACGATAAAATGGAAGGAATTTACTTACAGCTTATTTGTTCCAAATGACAACCAACAAACAAGAAGATCAAATTTGGTGTTATGTGACTGGGTGTGTACGGAGACTGGGGTATCCGGTTTGTTAGTAGTGCAAAAGTGGCGATGGTTATTAACACAAATGTTGAGAGACCCATCTGTTTCTTACACATGAAAGGCAACACAGAATTTCTATATTACATTAGAAGTGTGCCTAGTGTATATCTTTCTCAAAACCTTATTTACGAACACCGCAATTTATGTTTATCTGCCAGGGTTATACTCCAACTTTCGAAACCACAGAGTATTACTGGAAGAATAACAAGACCCACATACAAATAAAAATACGAGTACTATCAGAGAGTTGTTCACAAACAGGGAAAATATAAGAGAGAGAATATAACCTTGTCTAAGTGGCCATTCAGAACATAAAACTGACTGATTCTTTCCTTTTACTTTCCTGCTTGTTTCAAGACATTTCCTCCGTCAAAAATTAGTGTTTCATTGTACTGTGCTTCACTGTAAACATTTTTCTTCATTTTCTACTGCCCTTCTTTAATAACTAATATATCAAGTACTCCATATCTTAACAATATCTTTAGATAAAGACATAAACTTACTCTAAGTTGACCAAGCAATCTAAGTTTTCAATCACAGTAATCTGATTATCATATAACTCCAACTCTCGCAGTGTCACAAGCGTATCCAGATTCTCAATCTTCTTTATTAAGTTCCACCTAAAGTATAACCGCTCCACTTTCGTTAAAGACTCCAAATTTTCTAGCCTTCCAATTCGTTGGTGGTTCATGTCCAATTCCTATCAAAAATAATACAAAACTTCATAAGTTCATAATTTATTTCCATCTTGAACAAATATATAACAACGTACACTCACTAAAGAATGTTTTCCTGGAACGCTGATTTTGTTTTTACTTAATTTTATGTGACAGACAGGTAGTTATAACTTAATTCCGTCACATATCATACCACAAACATGTGAGGGGTTTAAGCCTATGGCTGCCCGTCTGCCCATAAAAGTAAGTTAAACACAAATTAAAAGCAAAGTTCCTGGAAAATATTATTTTGTGAATGTGTATTCCTGCTTACAGGGTAGTCATCACCCCGTTATGTAATCAACCAAAATGGCAATTAAGCTTATGTGAACCAAATTTTAATTTATAGGACTATCCAAAAGCTTCTGCAAATTAGGAGGGGGAATCCGAAATTTAGCTTTACAATTAGTTCACTCAGCATGTCATTCACTTATTAAGACATACATTATATAGCCCCAGTAATGCAGGAACAATACTGAATACAGTAGTTCCTGTTGACACATCCGAGCTCTCTCTCGTAATCATCAGAGTTAAAGACTTGACTAAAAAGTTAAAGTATATCCGCCCAGATATATGAATAAGTGAAATCTGCAGACGGATTATGAACGATTACAATAATTATTTTAACATGGATGTTGACAGATGTTGGGGATTCAATGCATTCAAAATGAATAAATAAATGATGTTGATTTTACAATGAAGTTAATAAGCGCACATACATGTTTTCGATCTAAAACATGAAACATAGATAAATTAAGATGTAACTTTATGCACCAAACGATAGGTGCTTCAAAACAGTTTACAAAGCGGAACATTTTGTATACAATAATGGAACTGAGAAGAGAGGTTTGCCTGCGTTTTCCCTTATCCTTTTTAACTGGCCGAAAGTGAAAAGTTCTACTAAAAACTCCGTAACTCAGAAAAAACTCATAACTGAACGACATTGACTATGTAAAATTTCCAATTTACCCAAAAATCACATAAAATTTCAAACGTATTTTTAACAACTTACAACAAACCGGCTTCACCCCCACTCCAGAAAATAAACCTTGTTAAAAAAAAAAATGACAAGATTTTTCGGTTTTAAAGGTTACCACTAGAATCGCATTTAATTTTCTAGTGTATACCAAATTTCCTAATCAAACTTACTTCGTCATGACTGACAAAAGTTTAAAAACAAGGGTTAAAGAACATAAGAGATGCAAAAATGTCTAACCCGATTTCAGCCTTGTCCAATACTTGAATGAAACAAAGCCCAGTATCACATCATTTCGTATCTAATTCCAAACGCATTCGCATATGCACTGGCGAAATTTAAAGAAACTGGCTATATACATTACCAAAAATCCGCCCCTCAACACAGGTTGAAGGGCATTCTAAATAAATTTTGGTTTCCATTCTTGGACATCCTATTAAGCAAAAATTAAACCACCCCCATCCTCTCACACGTTGTCCTACTTTCAAAATCAAAATATCTTATACATTGCATAAATTACCGTTCGAGTTTCTTATAAAAATATTTATGAATTTCCATTACTCTACACATTGCTGACCTTTAAGGACTCAAAATAACTCTTTCTCTTTCGACATAATCTTTATTGAATAAATTGGTTAGTACACAAATTCACAATTATAGTTATTATCAGTATACGATTTGCCGGGGGAGAGGGAAGCGAGATGTAGGGAAATTCCCTGCTCCTAAATATTTTACATTCTTGCCGAGTTACTGATTCCGAATATAATTCTAATCAGGGATAAAAATCTTTGAATTTCCACCAGAACAGGTAGTAGGTGGAAACTTAAAAGTAACCACTGGATTTAGAATTTTATTTAAGGCTGTTAGGCAATTTTAGTTCGGCCGCACTAGTTTTAGGATCCTCCCTTCTTAATTTATAACGAATCGTACACTGGATATTACATGTATAAATTGCTACCATACCACCACTGTTCTATCACAATTTTCTTCATTTTAACAATTTATTTTTAAATTTGGTGTATATATGCTTGTAGCTGTAAGATTTACTAGTTATATATTTACTTCTATATCTATTCTCTCTTCTTCTTGCGCTTAAAGTTCAGACCAAGATTCTGAGGTCGAACTTAAAAGTTACACTAATAAAGACAACTGAACAAGCGATTACTGGGAGCTTATCCACTTACGCATATAATAAAAGAAATGCCTGGTCTCTCTGCAGGTAATGTCCTAACCCTCATACACCTACAACCGTTTTCCATTCTTACAAAAATACTTCAAACATTTGTTACAAACAGACAAAAAAAAAAAAAAAAAAAAAAAAAAAATACATCCACTCTATTTCTGACTATGTCACCAAAATCCACCGAAGTTGTGGTATCTTATAAAGCCAGGTTTGTTGACAAGCCTGTTCAGGGTATATGTCCCTCTTAGCTCCCTTTTAGATGTTTCTATCCTGAACTTTTTCCTTTTAACCTTTGGACCGCATAAGGCCCGTCCAGTTTTTAGTTCATTTTCAAAGTGAGGTTTCCTGGTACACACGGTAGGTGTGATTTATATTTTATCATGTTTTCCTCACTGAGTCATCAGTACGAATGCCATTTATTTATCTGACTCAACGTGTGGTCTCCATCAATTCAGAGCATCGACTAAAAAAAGGAACACTAGGAAATAGCATTTTTCTTCATTGCGTAATATTAGGATTTGAAAATATCAAAATATAAGTAAATGCACAGAACTCGGAGCAGAAAGAAGAAACATAATACGTACTAGATACCCTACTCCCCTTCTCGTAACCTAACTACGTAGAGAAAAGAGTTTAAGAAAAAATCACTACTACTACCACCGGGGTACATAACCATGAACTTGCTTTTTGTATACATATACACCTCTTTCTCTCTCTCTCTCTCTCTCTCTCTCTCTCTCTCTATATATATATATATATATATATATATATATATATATATATATATATATAAAACAAATGAAGGAGAAAAAAGGATAATACTCACAGCTTACTTTCGCATTAGAACACACATATTCACATGTACACATAAAAATATTACAGAGTGGTGATATGGGGTGGAAGAGGTAAAAGGTCCAACTAGTTTTGTCCACTCACGTCCGCCCGTAATTCGGCCCGCAAAACACACAACAAGAATATTATTTTCACTCTACACTTGATTTCCAGGTTTGCATAAATAACATTCCCAGCCTGCCACGAAAGCGTAGCAAAAGTAGAACAGTGCGGACAATTTCAACAATCAATTATCTATTCTTACCTGTACCGCACATATATCAGCTGACCTATTGTATTTCATGCCCTTGTACACCAAACCACATGCATCTCGTGGGCAACAAATTCCTTTTGGCTTCAGAATGGTACCGTGACTAGGCCATATATATCCAATCAAAATGAGCATTAACCTAGCATGCACATGCATTGGGGAGTTACTTTTGACAAATTATACACAATAAACACTACTTAGGCAGATTTATGAAAAACACTTTCAAACACAAAAAACGTAACGCTACAACACTTATTTTTGCAACTTGGACCACCGCGTGTAATAGGCCTTTTATTTTTACTATTACTTTTCACTTTACTGAACTTGAATTTGCAACAGAAAATAAGAAATTTAGTGCACTAGACATTTTAGGACACACTGATTACGAGGAACGAACACGACCGAATGTTCAAGTACACGAACGACAGTTAACGGTTTCGCACAGTTAAGCATGACACCTGACGAAAATCAGAACTTCAGGGAATAAAATACTTTTCTGGGACTGGAGAATACATGAATTAACACCATTTCACTCTTCATGCTGTGTACCGAAATATACAACTATTCACAGTCGTCCCACTATAACTAGATGAATATTAATCAATTTTGTCGTCTTTCCTTTGGATTAAACTGACTTCGACTTTTCTACTAATAACGTGCTTCATCCTTTAAAGTCACTGTAGCGAAAGATGCAACTAACGTGGTTCATCCTTTCAAAGCACTGTGTCGAGTAAGGTAACATACATACACTCTCCTCATTGCGATCCGTTTATGTTCGTTAATCTCCCCCTTCCTCCTCGCACAAAAACAAAAGAACCAATTGGAGAACGGGCTTCGAACCTCATCGAATGTTCTGGAAGTTTTATTCAAATCAAATAATTGCACCACAAAAACAGTTTGCTCATTTCACATCTCACAATACAAATAAATGCTAAGAATGACTAGCATTTTTATGAAAAGTCATAAAAAGAACTTTTTCTTAAAATGTGCAGAGTTGAAATATATTCACACAGTACTTTCACTCCGTCCTATTTCTTAACAGCTTGCGGAAGAGTACTGGAGTGTAGAGGCGTTCCTTCCCAAACCAAATCTTCTTCAAACAGCTGGGATGGTTGGTTGGTGGTGACACCTAACGTGAAGCATTGAAGTATATTCGGGAGAACTCAGGGAAACGGTTCACAGAATATTTCCACAGCTCGTGTGGAAACACAAGGATGAGAGTTCTCGCCACATTAATCAACTTTTCCCCCACATAAAAGGCATCACAGAACTTGCAGGTTAGGATGTATATAACATTAGGGGTGTTGCATATACCCTTGGGATTGAGGGTGTACTGACCATTAGCAGTATTGATAGTTATTGTGAGAGAAGTTATGAAACTGGAGCAGACCTTACATCTGGGTTTTTGGCATGTCTGTGCGCCAGTTTGGTGTGGTGGCAAGGAGGGATTCGTACGGACCAAGATGTTTCTAAGATTAGGTGGATGTTGAAAAACTAATCTAGGTTTGGTGGGGAATATTGATCTTGTGTCTGGGTCAGATTGGAGAATGTGGAAATTAGATTGTAGGATTTCTTTGACCTTGGTTAGTTAGGATGGAACTGGGTGATTAGAGCCGGTGGGTTGAGTGTGTGAGGATGCACGGCAGATCTGTTTGGTTACTGACCACTTCCGTTCACATAAAACCCACCAACCATATTCAGTATTTACACTACTCAAGTTCCCATCCTTACCATACCAAGAAAGCGATTCCTTTCTCCCTTGCCCTCAGAAAACAACGCCTGAATTACACCACCTCTGCTGCTGAAACTTACAACCAACGCCTCCAGGAGGCTCTAGTCAACCGAGGCTACCCTTCTAACCTTGTAACCAAACAGACTTGCCGTGCATCCTCAGACACTTAACCCACTCAAAAATCCAACCCACCGGCTCTAATCACCCAGTTCCATCCTAAACTAACCAAGGTCAACCAAATCCTACAATCTAATTTCCACATTCTCCAATCTGACCCAGACACAAGATCAATATTCCCCACCAAACCTAGATTAGTTTTTCAACATCCAACTAATCTTAGAAACATCTTGGTCCGTACGAATCCCTCCTTGCCACCACACCAAACCGGCGCACAGACATGCCAGAGACTCACATGTAAGGTCTGCTCCATTTTCATCACTTCTCCCACAATCACTATCAATACTACTAATGGTCTGTACACCCTCAATCCCAAGGGTACATGCAACACCACTAATGTTATATACATCCTAACCTGCAAGTTCTGTGATGCCTTTTATGTGGGGAAACAAGTTGTGCTTTTAACATTTGAATTAATAACCATCGTCACTTCTGTATTATCAACAAACCGGATGCCCCAGTTTCCTTGCACACCGAGTCCCACAATACCATTTTTGACCTTACTTTCCTGGTTGCCATAATTCACATTTTACCCCCTACGAAGAGCACCTCAACACGCCATCTGTGGGAGAATGCCTTTATTCACGGTTTGAGCGCGAAAATAAAACCTGGCCTTAACCTTCAATAGCTACAAGCTCCCCTTTTCCTCTGCATTTTCAACACATTTCCATCCACGTCCTACCTTGTATTTACACGCTATACAGTTATTATTTCAAGTTCCGGATATCTACGCGCTACAGCAGTCAGTTGTTCTCCAGTTTTGATGTTTAGTCCGCTACGTGTCGCCACTGTCTCTTCAAACTTGTACTTGTTGAACACGTGAACTTCGCTGTCTTCCTCTCTACTTGAAAAAGTGTGAATACACGAAATATAGTGACTTTTTTTTATCTGTACATGTGAATATGTGTGATCTAATGCGAAAGTAAGCTGTAAGTATTATCCTTTTTAGGTAGATTTCGAAGAAAATATACCTATTGAGATCGGTACGATATGAAAGTGTATATTTATATATATATATATATATATATATATATATTTATATATTAACACGCTAGCGGCCATAATTTTGAAGATATTTGAACCAAATTTTTATATGTTGTTTCTAGGCTTAATAGCTCGGTTAAGTTCGTTAATGAGCAAAATCGGTCGCCATCTTGGATCCAAAATGGCCGCCGAACCCATTGTTGTATAGAATACACAGCCTAAACCGCTGGGGCTATTGAAATCAAATTTGGCATAAAGGTACATCACTTTTTGATTATGAAAATGTTACCTAATGAGTTCAAAGACGCCATCTTGGATCCAAAATGGCGGACCTAAAAATCCATTTTCCACACCGTTTGAGCTAGAGATACGAAATTTGGCATAAAGGTGCATTATGACGAGTAGCTTAGGGAAATATCACAATATTTGGGAAAAGTCGCCATCTTGGATCCAAAATGACCACCCAAAATCCCATTTTGCACACCGTTTGAGCTGGATAAATGAAATTTTACTTGAAGTTGTACTATCACAAGTAGGTCACGACAAAATAAGAAAACTTTCAAAAAGTCGTTTAATTGGATCCAAAATGGCCGCCCCAATAACCCAATTTCCAAATCATTGAAGGTAGAGAAACGAAATTTTCAATGAAGGTGTATGACCAAGAGTAGGTTACAATAAATGGGGCAAACTTCCCTTTGGGGGAGCAGCCAACCGTGGGAGGGTGAAGATGTACTCCGTGGTGGTGTAGTGCTGTAGGGAGATTTTGGTTAAGATAAAGGAGGCGCATCCTCTCAAAAGCACTGAAGTTGGGGGGCGAGCCCCGGCTCCCAGCGAAACTTCGAAATCTACCTCAGCCTGTAGGCCCACCGAAAGGGATTTTTCTCCTTCATTTGGCTTAAATTTACCTTAAATTGCCTTACCGGCTTTCCTTTGTACTAGTTATATATATATATATATATCCCAACCCGTCTGGTCAGCGTGGGAGCAGTAGACCAACTCCTCCCTTCGGGGAGAGGCCTCATCCACTAGTGGATTGAATATGGCTGTGATTTATTATTATTATATATATATATATAAATGGTAAAACAGGTAGAAAAAAAGATACTTACATGGTAGATTCTTGAGACAGATGTACAACAACAACACGAACACAATAGAAAAGCAGTACGTTTCGCAAAAGCGTTTTCAACTGGTAGGAAAGAAAATGGACAGAGCGGACAGGTGCGGGACTGGTGTAAGGAAACGCTATATATATATATTGAAATTTTCTATTAATGTATTTTCCAAATCTCTATCGACCTTTAACCAATTAATGCATCATATTATTTTAATTTATTGAACATATTTTTTTTAATGTAGTATGAAACGACTGAAACATGTATACAACCATCCTGCACAAGGAGACAGTATAATCAAAATTCTTTTTGTACTTCCGTGTCAATAGTCTCCAATAAGTTTAATGAAAACAACACTGCACTACAATCAAAGTTACAGCCTCCTTTCTGAAAACATTCTCAACAACCACAGACACCTAAAAAGAATAAGAAATATTTACCAAAATGCACAAGTATAACCCCATTGTGATCAGAGTGGCAGGTAAGTAACTTTTTCATTTACTTAAATTACTGATTAGTTGTATAGGTTTGATGTCTAATAATTTTTGTGTCTTAATAAAATATTAGAAATGGAAATTACGTTTTACTTAAATTATCCCAGTCTGTATTTAGGAGAAGATTTATTTTATAAGTTAAGCAAGTCTCTATGACGGCTTGCCAATATGTGAATCTAATCTATAGATGAGGAAGGCGGGATGAAATCTGTGACTTACTGCTACAAGGGCCCATTTCTTACGTAAATATATACGAGATTGGCTCTTAAAGCAAAAAATGACAGAATTTATATTGTGAACTGGGTTTATTTATGGCATCTTTGACTCAGGTCGGGATAAGATAGGTTAGAGCATGGGGAAGGTATTGGCCAGGGCCTTACTTAAGGTATCATTCTAGCATTCGCCTGGCAAAAAAGGGGAAACGCTAGGAAACCTCAGTCAGGATGGTGGATATAATGCTGGTGTAATATACAGTAATACACGTATTAAACCTTGTGAGATTTTGGAATAACATACAGATACAGTAGAACGTTTATTATCCGAACTAATTGGGAAAAGCTATAGTTCGGACAACAGAAGCTAGAAGCCACGGAGCGCAAAAAATTTACAGGTTTCTCTAAGATAATTTTGTCATTACAATGAAGTACAGTACATACGAAATTCAATACTTAATAGAAATGACAATGTCTTCTTGAGTGAAGTAATCCCTGATTTTTCATTGTTTGACAGTAGACTTCCGTTTTCTAGCAGCGAAATCTCTAATTCCCTTCAGCATCACTTTGCAGTCACTCATTTGCATCTTCTTGATTACAGTCTTCAAATCCTAAGATTAACTGATACAAGGCTGTAAATTCATTACTAGACTACTCTTCGGAGCCATTTCTTTGTTTCTTCTGTTGACCAGTCTATTCCACGCATTTTTAGAATTGTCTTCCGTCATCGATTCAGTTAACATCTCAAACTCATTAGCGCAGATTATTTCGAATGTGATATTCCTCGCCCCTGGCTCCGTTTATTCTCTCAAGTAGCGAAAGTCCTTAAGATTTAGCTTTTTTTTTTAAAAAAAAAAAAAAAGTTCTCTTCGTCATCGTCTGTTAGTAGTGAGAATCGGAGAACTTACGTTTTTCAATTACACCTTCATACACAGGTAAAATCAAAGCAGTGAAAGCACACCACCTTGAAGTTGTCAACTGCATTCAAAATTTCAATTGGATGACACATTGTCGAGAAGTAACAACACTTTACCACTTTTACCTTCCCGTTCACGATAGCTGTTGACACTGGGTACGAATCTTTGGCGCACCGTTCCCAGAAAATTTAAGAATTTATCTGTGCATTTATTTGTGCTTTGTACACAGTAGGCATGCAAGCTAAGTTTTTAAAGCATCGAGGTTTCCTGGATTTTCCAATCACTGACAATGGTAGTCTATGTGTCCCACTAACATTCGCAGTAACTGCTACCAAGTAACTTTCTCTTTACGGGCTTTTAAATCCCGGAGCTGAGGATTCCCTTTTCGAAGGAAGTGATTTTTTTCGGCAGTGAATTCCTATTCAGCCCCATTTCATCCGCATTATAGATAGACATCGTCTCTCGTACATGTTTACTCTCCACAATGTAGAGAATTTTTTTTGTATAATTTGGCTAACAGATACACTATCACTAGAAAGGTTTCTGCCTCATTATGCAACTCCCTTATGCTATGTCGTGAGAAATTTTTCAACCATCCTGCACTGGCTTTGAAGTCTGAAGAGCCGCCCAATTCCTTATTCAGCTATAAAGTTTTTTTTAAAAAACAAAAGTGGACCTCATATCGGTTCGCCATTCGAACGCCTACCTTTGTAAAAACCACTTGTAGTAGACTGCCTGCTCAAGGGTGGAATTATTTGCTTCTCTCATTGTTTTTAGGTCCCTTGATAGCAAAGCTATTGCGAAAAGGACCTACTATTCACGCTCATGGTGTTCGTGTGTCCAGAAATTCGTGACTGGTGGAGTGACTCAGTTTCCATCTGCCGGATAATCTGGGTACTAATCATTTAGTTTCCAGATCTACCACTGGATGTCCGTAGCTGTAGTTCGATTTGTAATTATGCTATAGACTTGGTATAAACGTTGTAATTGTAAAGTAGTGAAAGTGTACCCTCAGGAACAAAGGAAAATTGTTGGGGGCAGGGGATAACAGCAAACAATTGTGTGTCCAGTATATGCCGAGGTAAGTTCCATAAGGAGCGGGGGGCCAGGGGGCTTGCCCCCGACTACTTACGTCTAAATTATCTAATAGTTGAAATTAATTGATTAATTTTATTTTATTTCATTCGTGGCCTTTAGGCATCTAAGGCTCAGGTTGTCCTAATAGTTAAAATTAAGGCTCTCTATGAAAAGTTGTCGGGGGGGGGGGGGGGGTTTGCCCCTCGTATACCATGAAAATTTGCTAATAGTTGATAATAAGTATTTCTCTAACGAGAAAGACGAAATATGACAGCGAACAATTGTGTGTATATGCAGAGTTTCTTAAGGAGCGGGAGGGAAGGGGGCTTGCCTCCGACTACTTACATCTAAATTAGTTAATAGTTGAAATTAAGCGTTTATCTATGGGGAAGGACGAAATAGCCAATAGCCAATAATGGTGTGTATAAGCAGAGGTATTTTATAAATAAAAATTAATACTTGCGTGGCTAAAATAATATCAAGGGACCGGAACCTCTGTGATTGCTAATAGAATCGCAGCCCTAACTTCTCTTTTTATCGAACCATCCTTCGAGTCGAGTTTCGATACATATTGTAAAATGATTTCTCGATTTCAATTAATATCAGAGATGGTGTATTTTCCTGTTATATATTCTTGCTAGAGAAGATTTTCTCTCTCTCTTGCGAGATGGTTTAAAATGTCATCAATTGTTAGCAGATTGCGATTTCGTTTACTCGAAGAAGCCACGCCTCGTAGTGTACAACACACAGGATTATAAAACTAGCATAAAACAGAATACAACACGACACGACACTTTCAACAACTTGTATCTTGTATGTTGCTTGGCGGCTGTATAACTTAGGGAATTCACATCCCTGTCTACCTGCACCAGTTGACATATATTTGTGTTTTATTTCTTCTAATAACTTCTTGATCCAATGAGGTTATTAAGAGTTAATTGTAACATTGATATCACTAGGATGCTATGACATGATACAGCAAGTATTTATTAAATATATAGTTATATTTGTATTTCATATGTCACTGGACCCAGCTCTTTTGGATAGGTGAAATAATCTGGTCAGAGGATAAACAGATATTGGTAGAGTATGAATTCTCATGCGAGTGATAATATATTAATTCGAAAGTATTAAGAAAGTTGTGTTATCTTTTTGACAGTATTTAAGGTGCCTCGCGACCTTAAGTAAGCTTTCTATCGTGTAATCAGTTTGACATAGTATTATTTATACCATTTATAAATGTAGTTAATAAATGACTAATATAAGTGACTCTTCAAGAGACATGACAGAGAAGGATTTTTTTTATAGATAACGTTTGATTTTGAATGATAATATTATGTATCCCAATTTTTGTGTCGGATGAGCTACTAATGAATAGCAGAGATTGTTGCTTAATTTTCGTCAGTAGTTTTAGGAAGGATTCTCTTTGTTTTTTTTTGTATTTCTTTGTCACTGTATTTGTTTTGTTGGAACATTTTTTTTTTTTGTTTGTTTGTTTTCTATAACAGATTTTCTTACAGATTCGTGCCAATAATATAGTACTGATTTTACTACATGCTGAATTTGAATTTATTTTAAGACCTTTAGGCATCTTAGGCTCAGGCCGGGATAGGGTGGGGAAGAGGATGTTGGAATGTAGACGGCCAGGAACTATTTTTGTAGGTACCATCCCAGCATTTGCCTCGTATGACTGAGGAAAAACCCTGGAAAAACATCAGTCAGGATGGTCGGCCACTGGGATCTATCCCAGGACCTCCCAAATGCTAAGCCAACGCTCTATCACTGAGTCACGGTCGTTCAGTTTTACTATATGTGTTTCTAATGCAAGTAAGAGCGATAAAATCGATTTCTTTGTAGTGGTCATCTCTTAGAGAACATAATTAACAGTTCCGAAAGAATAAACTGTTCCATAAATTGGCTTAGAATAGAGAATGACTGGAATGTATACCAACAATTCCTCAGTATCTTTTCTTTAAACCGTGGTTTGGAAGTTAATAGATTAGTGTTTCAAATAAATTAGACAAATCTATAAAACTAAATGGTAATTTACTTGAAATGAGAAAGTTATTTTCTAATTTACACATCCGGCCATCTGATCACAAGGCGGCTATACGCGGATGTCCATATTTTTCTTCTTTCTTTCTTCTATTTTCTTATTTCTTCTACACGTTAGTGGCTTCCCAATAAGTCATCCGAAAACGGATGTAACTTTCAATATAGTGTAATGCTGATTTTTGTCAGAAGTATCCGAGGCTCGCACAATTCTATTACTGTATTTTAAAAGCACCATATAACATATTTTGTTTTGTTTTTTTCACTATAGTTTATTATTATTATAATTACTATTGAAGCACCTCTGGACTAGCACCATGTTTTGACTTTCTCCTAGGAGAAAAGATTTCATTTTGTGAAATTTACTTCTAATGTAAAAATGACTGCGTCGAAAGAGTTTTTAAACACTGCGTAAGTTGCACTAAATTAACTCCCTATTTTCAAAAATTCAGAAAACAATCAACACAGAAGGGAATAACACATCACGCCGTTTTTCTATTACACACACAAAAGTAAGAAAAGTAGTAAGTGGAAATCAAAACAGAAACGAAAAGATTCGGAGCTTACAATAGTACTTATTCTTAATAATACAATTTTAGTTCAAATATCACTTACTTCTGCATCTGGATCAATTATTACAATCTCCCCAGCAACTTCAGGGCCTTCGATTAATTCTGAAAAGCACATACAGAACATAAAAGCACTTCAAAGATGAAAATAAAATAAAGCTGAAAATAAATTTTCAGTATACTTGCTTCTTAAGATTGCATTAAAACAAATAATTTTTATGTCTTGGGGTTTAGCAACCCTAAACCCTGCTACCAAAAAAAAAAGTGGCCCTGAAGAAAAACAAATTTCGTATTCGGTTGTAGCATGTTAGGAATCAAATTTATCTACGAAATAAGTTATGGAATTTGGAATAGCATATATAGGATTACAGACCATGTAAGGGTCCCGTTGCTTTTTCATTGTAGGGTTTAGGGCTGTCCTATTTCTACGTATCAAAATTATTTTCTTTTTCATATTTATTTTATTCATCGTTTTTCACGTTTATATACATTTCAAAACAAAGTTGTTCTGGGCTGACAGTGGATCTCCCAGATATGAAGTTTAACAAACATCGCTCGATTTTTCTCTAATTAAGGTTCGGGTTACAGCCATCCTGGATTTCAAAGCCTTTTTTTTAAATCAAACAGCAACCTATGGAACTCAATTACATGTAATTTCGCAAAAATCGGATTTCTTTATTACATACATACATATACATTTATGTTGTAATGAATACATGTACACCTTCGGATAACTATATAAACCGCAAGTAATACGTAAATGAACGCAACACTTTTAAGACAGAACACTTGTTATAGATTTACGAGCACTGGTAATTGCTAACTGAACATGAAAGCACTCTACGAGTGGTGAATTCGTTCTATAAAAGTCCTTAAAATTACAGCGACAAACTTCTGGAGGTCACTCACACCAGAAAAATACTCATTTAAAGAAATGTTAAAATATTCGTAGTTTGGGAGCTCAAGTTACCCAAATGTGAAGCGTCGTCGTCACAAATTATATATCTCGACAAATAATGAAACCTAGCCTAAAACCTTCAATAACTCTATACCCTCCGATCCCACCCCCCCCACCCCCCCTCCCCGCCCGTTTACACAGCATTTTCAATACATATCCATACGATCCCATTTAGAAACTTACACGCAATACGTTTTCAACTACTCCAAGCTTGATGCGTCGTTGCTACGGACACCACATCGCTTGAGTCTTTTTACGTGCACGTGTTCGTTGTCTATTTCTCCATACCTGATGAAGGGCAATATGTTCGAAAATTAGTGACTGTTTCTGTGATTTTACGTGTGTGTTTTTATTGTTCCGTATCCATCGCCAAGCATTTCAAACTGGATGCATCCTACCTCTTCCACACAAACAATACCAGATTCCATCATCTGCGGGACCATTACCATTACTTACTCTTACAACTCACCACCCAACCATCTGAAATACCGGACAGTCGGGAAAATTGTACTGCTAGAAGATTTCGAAGAACAATGGAACACTTACATTACTGTATACAGCAGCACAGTGTACACCATAAACATCGGCTGTAATTTCACTAATGTGAATTGTCGAAATTCAGGATTGCGCGGTTTATTTAAAGTAATTACTTTTTAAATGAAATACTCAAACTTGTCGTTTTCTCTTTTACTTTCTCCTACTTTGGTGAAGTAAAACACATACACAAGTACCAAAAAAAAATGTTTTCTAGCATTAATTAGCAAAAATTAACACATATCCCTGCACATTTTTTAGTTTTAACTCGTATGAATAAAAAATAAATCTTCTTGTGTTCAACGGTAGCCGCGCAGGCTCTCTACCGGTACTAAGGAATGTAAATGTGTTTTGTGCACTAATATATCAGATTTAAAAAAAAAAACAAAAAACTTTTACACCATTTTTCATACGCGTGTCTCCACAAAGATTTGGCTCTCAAAAATTTCTCAATACACAGGGCTATATTTCAGCACAAGAACGCTGTAACAGGCTAAGTACTTTGCCTCTGACAATGACGCCGGACTGCGTAGTTTGGGACACTCTCCATAACTAATCTTGGATAACTAGCCAAGTGAAATTCGATCTACTCCTCTAAGTTTTAACAACTGCCAACATTATATGAATATCGATTGCCAACAATAGTTTCAACAATATTTTGTTTTAAAATAATATATTATATGTATGGGTTCGTTATTAGATGTAATGGCTACCAGTATATATCAACTTAACCCACAGCTATGAATTCTGATATTACTAATTCAAACAATAAACGTAGTTGGTCTAGGGTTTATCTAAAGTGTATCCACTTTTATTCTCAATCTCAAGTAAGCAACACTTCATATCAGATCATATGCTGATACATTAACTAAACAATGGCAAATGCACTTCATAACAATGTCAATGGTTGCTGTTAGCCAACTATTCATCCAATTCATATCGCATAACTATTAATAATATCGTAATGTTCCTTGAAGTTTTGATTTGGTAGAGTCAAAGATACACGGGAGTGGTTTCAGCCCTCAACCCTTTATTTATATACAAGAACAAAGTTAATAAAATTACCGTCCCGAAGAATACACTTTACAGGTATTTGAGTATGGACGATTACTAAGATATCTTATTCTATAGAGTGATCAGATAGACTGTGGAAAATAGGAATACAGCAGTTCCTTAGCAAGCTGCGTGTCGGGAAGTTGTACCAGTTCCTTGGCGAACTGCGTACAGGAAAAATATTAAGGTATGAGTACACACCAGTTCCTTGGCGAACTACGTGTGCGGATGACACCAATTCCTTAGCGAATTACGTGTCAGGTGGTTGTACCAGTTCCTTGGCGAACTGCGTACAGGTTAAGTTAGGGTTTTATATGTGAGAGTGCACACCAGTTCCTTAGCGAACTACCTGTGCAGGATAGTACCAGTTCCTTAGCGAACTGCGTACCAGGGATGTTCCAGTTTCTTAGCAAACTGCGAACGGATGAAGGAGAGGATTTGACCACCCGGGGAAATGAGTGATGCCTCTTGCTCTGTGCAGGTCCTTTTTAAAGGTGATGGAGGGGTGGCTCCTCTTGTTTCTCCTACTTGACTCCAGCTCCCCTCTGTCTTCCGTTATTTGCTCCATCTGGTGTTAGTTTGCGGAGTTGACCGTCGCCTGCTCCAATGTATGTGTGTGACTTGTTTACTTACATAACCACATGTTTGTTCTATGTTTATATAATGTCCACGTGTTCGTAATACACGCTGGTCATTACGCCCCCCACCCTTTTGGAGAAAAAATAGAAAAGGCTTGTGAACTATTTTTTTCGCTCACTATTATATCTCTTTCAATTCGAGATCACTTATCACTACACTATGCACTTGTATAGATGGATGTTAGCTTTACTGGAACACTTAGAAACTAATTACGGTGTACCGCAGAACAGGCAGATTCAGCTTGATGCACCATTATCCTCGAGTCTTAGGGCCGTATTAGTAGTTGCTGTGAGATTTTAGTACTTGTACACAAGTTCACTTAATGTTTGTGTGATTGGATCACCGGTGAGTGTCGTGTCCTTGTATACGGTTGTTATTTATGTTGGTGCAATATACACTTTGTAGTTATTGGTTTCACTTATATTGTGACATTCTATGTCAATCGATGATATTGGACTCCCGACTTTACAATACGATGGCTGTTATTTCAACTATACTAGCAATAATATATATAGACATATTCTGAAAGGAGACAATGAGTTATTTCAGATTTCCATGTTTCTTTCAACGATAATATATAATACACAATGTAACTGACAATATGACAAATAATATGAAAATTATAGTGACTACTATGATTATAGTCCAAGAAAGTGAAGAGTGCAGGTGCAAGTCATAAAACTTATTTGGAAGTTAATTTTTCTCGTGGCCTAGTAATGTTTGTAGGTTGCCTATCGATTGTTGCAGGTTTTGGAAATTTAAGATAAAGTTTAACGATAAAGTTTCTGGTAGATTTATATATTCCATTGCCAGTTTAATTGTTCCTTTTATGTGGATTAGGTATGCACCCTTTTTTTTTTCTTTTCCCTCTTCTCTTTTTTTTTCATCCTTTTTTTTAGATTATTCTCTTTTTTTTTTTCAGAAAAAATTGTCATATGTTACGTGTTAACTACTTGTAGTGCTGAAAATCGCCACTAGTTATCGTCTTGATTTGTGTCTCTTTCTCTTGTCTAGTGAGTGATGCCATCTGCCGTAATTATTTGAAAACTCAGTTTTCCCCGTGATGAATATATGCTCCAGATTGACTTTTTTTTCCGTTCTCTCCTTACTATATGAGTTATTTGTTACGTTGTTCCCTTATTAACCAAATGGTAGTCACCACTTATTGCTTATCGTCCTCATGGTAGAATTGAATTCTAACTACTGAGGTACTGAGAACCCCCCCTCCGGGAAATTTATATATTCTAGTTTAATTTTTCTAGTATGGTACACTTAGTGACGTAATGTGAAGTCCACATTTCAGGTCGTCCAATCTTTCTGTTGGCAAAAAATATCCTGACTTGAGAGCCAACTGGAAATTCAATTTGTTTATGGGTTTTGTCATAAAATCTTTTTTGTTTCATGAAGTGCTTATAAGTATTATTTGTGGCCTCTTCTCTCAATTTTGGTAGATCTTCCCTGGGTATTTGGGTTAGAGGACTGATGTTGAATGCAGTGTGCAGCTGTCCTCGGATTGTAACCACAAAGTAGAAAGATGGGGGGCTCGTTTGAGGACGTGTTTGGGAAGCAATTATAGCTGAAGACTGCTTTCTGTAACATTTTGGGATATTCGTCCATATCTTCCTGGACCTTATGCTTAAGTATATCTTGAAGGGTGTTTATACCTCTTTCCACCACGCCGATTGTATTGTGATTGAACGCTGGGCTATACTTGAGTCCAATGTTGTATTTTTGGGCGAGTTCTTTTATAGCCTTACTTGTATTAACTGGATGCAAATCAAGGTACAAAAATCTCGGGGGTCCAAAAAACATGAATAAGTCATCTTCTAGGAATGTAGAAACGGACTGTGCATTGAGATGTTCAGTTATCTTTGCTGTCATATGGCGCGTGGCACATTCAATTCCAAAGTTGATGTATAGGTTTCTTCCTTTGTATGAGATAGGACCGCATGTATCATACGCCATCTCCTCGCTAATTTTCTGTATTGGGTGGTGAAGTAATTCACCATGCTTCTTACTGGTGTGCTTTTTTAATACCTGACAACTGGGACATTGACTGCTATATAAACTAATTAGCTGTTTCATTTTCAGGAAATAATATTTTTGTAGACAATGTTTGTACATTTTAGTTACTCCAAAATGGCCGCTAATAGGGCTAGCATGTACTTCCTCAAATAGTTTTCTTGTCAGTGTCTGTGGTATGCACAAGAGGCATACCTTGCCGTGTCGTGGTCTTTTTTGTATTCTATAAAGAACTTTGTCCTTAATAATGTATAACCGTGCTGCTCTTATTGCCGTGTTTGGTATTGGTTCTATCCCATGTAGCGCCTTTATTATGCCAGAAAATAAAGGATCTTTTTCTTGTTCAGTAATTAAGAGAAACTATTTTCGTCAAAAGATCACAACTGTACTCCTAACATATTTGAATACTCAACGTATATTTTCTTCAAAAGCTTGCAAGAAAAACCAAAACAGACGTGCACACATTATTCGAGACAAGATTGGTACCACGCTCCTACCGTACCTGAATCGCGTCACATGGTACGCTAACCGCTGTAAAGAAAATATGCTAGTGTTCGTAGAGTGAGAAGTGAATCACGTATATAGAATAGCTGTAACAAGTTCTCGTTACCACTCGTTAACGGCTAAAGAGAACCTCTGTCAGAAAATCAGTAATGTGCAGCAAGAAGAAACTCCGACGTAAGTTAGAGTTGTGTATGTGACTGGCTGTAAAACAAAATACAGGGTCATTCAAAATGATCTTCCCGTTTCAAACTTTAATAGCTCACGTTTATTGATTTACAATGACATGCAACTTACATTCAATGAAAGATAAACTCAAAAAGTTTTAGTGGCAATTGTTATGTTCAGTTACGCATTCTGCCGCTAGGGCAACAGTAAATCAAGATGGCCGAAAACGAAGACGAAGACGAGAGAGCATTTTGTGTTCTCGAATTTCATCTAAAAGTCTGTACACTCCCTCGTCGCCAGATATCACCCCGTATGACTTTTTATGTGGAGTTATGTGTTATGTGTTAACGTAACACCACAAAAAATTCGCACGGGCTCATATCTGGCGACCAATGGTGTACAGACTCTCTTAAATGAAATTCGAGATCACAAAATGCTCTCTCGTCTTCGTTTTTGGCCATCTTGATTTACTGTCGCCTTAGCGCTGGAATGCGTAACTGATCATAACAATTGCCAGCCACTAAAACTTTTTGAGTTTATCTTTCATTTAACGTAAGTTGCATGTCACTGTGAATCAATAAACGTGAGTTATTAAACTTTGAAATCGAGAAGATCATTTTGAATAACCCTGTAAGTCTTGAACAAAAAACCATCGTGCGACGTTCCATAAATACAAAGCAAAATTTCCCGACATAGAAGAAAAGCTGTATAATTAGGTCACTGAAAAGAGACGTTTTGGGTGTGTGGTTACAAGCGGAATGTGCCAGATGAAAGCTTTACCAATAGTAAACGATATAAATATCACTGGTTTCAAGGCAAGCCAGGAAAGACACAAGATTATTTACCCAAAATAGTTTAGGCTGCTGTGACAGTGTTCAAAGATTACGACACGCTGATTCTGACAATAACACCGTGACAGGGTTGGAAAAAAAAATCACGATTTTTTATTTAAATCAATTTGTTTTATTTAAAAAAACTTGTGGCACTGACAAGCTACTAAGTTAGTTTTTTATTTTTAAATACCTTAACCAGTACAACTAAAGTAAAATTCGCAAATATGTGGTGTTAGATACGGAAGACAGCCACTGAAAATACAAATTATAACTTTTAATAATTTTGAAAAGGAAGGAAGATATGGTGTTACTTATTTATGGTAAATTTTACAAAGAAAGTTAATATGTAAGAAACTTCTACGTTACTTTCATTGATACACAATGAATGAAGTGGTATCAGAGGGGTAAACACCGTAATTAAGTTAAAAAAAGAAGAAAAAAAAAAGAAACGATTTGCAATGTTTCTACGCATCAAATTTCCTTCTAAAATGATGTCTGTTTTCCTTTCTTCCAAAGCAATTGCGAATTTTATAATCGCAATTGCCTCTTGTCTCCAGCTCACGTCTTCCCAACGAAATATTCTAGGATTTAAGTTCACTAAGATAAATTTTAGTTCATTTCACTTCGAGTTTTCAGTCCTCAAAACTATACTATCAATTTGGGTACACAACATAACAATCTATATACACATCACAGCCTGGGGGTAATACTGTGGGAGCAAGACACCCATAGGAGAGGGGGTGATATCTAAAAATAATTAAAAAAAACTATATTTGCGTGCAATCCATGGTTTTCAAGATCGCTGAGATGGATAATGACACTTCTGATGCAGTGTAAGACACCCCAAACAACCCTAGGGGTGGGGGTGGGAAGAGGTGGTATGTAAAAAATAATCGAAAACGACCGATATTAGTGTCGAATCCATAGTTTTCGGGGTCGCTGAGATGAATAGTGACACTCCCGATGCCGCTTAAATGCAAGTTCAGCCCCCATCCGCATGTCGGTTGATAAGGACTGAAAAACGAAATGTCCGGAAAGGACTGATATTAGTGTCGAATCCATAGTTTTCAGAGTCGCTATGCTTATTGGTGACAGTCCTTTTGAGCAATTTCTGAAGAAATCAAATAATTTGATACAAATCAAATATACAAAGTATGTAATGTTACGAAACAACAATTTTTGTTTTGTTAACGACAACTGGATTTTCAGTTTTCTATGTGTTAGTTTCCATATGTATTACAAAAATAAACATATTTGTAATACAAACTGTAAACTTATAATGTGAATTGGGTTCCTACGTTCTCTTCTAAAATTTCGCCTGTCAAAATGAACCACCAAATAGTCTGTTATAATTCTAGGTCGATCACTTTAGTTTTGGTTTACATCTTAGGAGCCTATCATCATATAACCACTAATAGGTAAATTTCAAGCTTACATTTGATTCAAACCACGGAATTATTAAAAATAGTGTACTTTATTTCTACCTGAAAAATATATTTTTGATTTGAATCATTGGTTTAAAAATAATCATCTGATTTAAATCTTGATTAAATCACTTTGATTTAAATTAATCAATTTTGCACCGTGATAATATACATTGGTAACTTCAACGCAAATCTTTGTTGTTGTTTTTTTACTAGGATTCAGGCTACCAGTAAATAAAACCTGAAACGAAAGTGTAACTTTTTGATTTCTTCGTGTAAAATTAGGGTGCAAGGATTATTTGCGGTATATACGGTAAACATGGTTTCATTCTTTACAGACATTTATGAAGAGATAGATACAATTAAAAAAACACAAGTAGAGGATGAAGGAATGAGGAAGTTAGTTTGAAGAAGTCGCAAAATTATGATGGCTAGATGACCACGCTCACATGTGTGAGTGGTTTCGGGTTTAAGTCCACTAAAGGGAGTGGTTCGGAGTATACTCTACCAAAAACTAAAGGTTCCGTACTAGCTCATTTAGTAAATTAATAACAATTTAAACAATTAAACATAAATTTGTAGAAAAGTGATGAGACAGAAAAATTAAGACTGCTTACCAACCATTGAATTAGCTAAAGCCCTGTTCGCCTAGAGTAGAAGAGGTGTGAGGATATGGTGAAGAGAAACAAATAAGAAGGAATGAGTTACGGGAAAAAAGTTAAAAGGAAATGAAGAAGATGAAAATGGAAGTAGATAAATACGAACGGATGTAAAAAAAAATGTACAAAACTAAATGAAGAACTCTGAAGAGAAACAGACAGAGAAAGATTATTATCAATGAAACGGAAAAAATAGAAAAATTAAACAGAATAGACAGACCACCCTGAGTAGGATTTTCCTCGGTACCACCAGGCAAAATGCTGGGATGATATCTTTAATGGCGCTCCTGACCACTACCTTCCCGACTACTCCAAACTTCCTTAACTATTGAAGTATAAGAAGTGACGGCTGCTGTAACCTTAAAGACGCTGCAAAGAGCAGAAATGGAAAGTTTCATAGAAACTGACTTATGTCACTACACTTAAGGAGGCTGTGTAAGTACTGTTATTTTCTAGAAATGATATTCCTGACTTAGATATGAGTAACTGCGTTTGTAAGATACTTCAAATTACTCGATTAACCAGATCAATCGAATAATCAGTATTACAAATAGAAGTAACAATTATAATAGAAGTACACATGCGGCCATGTGCCAGTGTCTCGAATACTGACCACAAAAATGCATAATCAAAGTGTTAAAATATTTGTCGCAATCGTTATTAAAATCAAATTGTAGTATTTATTTCTCTCACTAATTGTAATAGGTAATCCATTAAATATTACTTAATATTATTTATTTAACTTATTTTATATTGGTCTAACAGACAGCTATCTGGTCCAACTGAGAACCGATTGACGTAAATACGCTTTAAATCGTGCGAGTCTTTCCAACGCAACATTCATAAGATTTTTCAATAGTTCTTTTCTCTAAATTGTTTGATATTGAGTTCAATGTACTTACACGTACTTTACTTTTAAGGGCAATTTCATGAGTATTGAAAATGCCGTATAGAATAGTGAAAGAAATTACAGACAGATTAAAATATATAATTCATTAGCCCTTGAACAGCAAAGCACAGTTTTATTTCACATCCGAAGAGAGTATTTTGTTGGCCTAAATAAATGTCTCAGGAAGCACGAACATGGTGAAATACGGGTTAATAAAACCTGAATTAGTAACAGTAACGCTATTTTCTGTTGCTTAATGCTTACATAAATAAATAATAATAATAATAAACTAGAAAAGAATTTTCTTTTGTCTCTTACCTCTTCTTTCACTCTCTTCATCTATACTTTCAGTCTGAGAAATACCTCTCTCTAAGTTTGGAAGGTTCTCAACCGCTGAACCTGAAAAAGGTAAATTAAAGCAATTTTAAAATTATTTTCTGTAGTACAGTATTAAGTAACAAGGTAAATCATGTAGGTATTGCCTTCGAATCTTGTGTATGCAATACGGAATCGAATTATCAGCTTTTGTTTTTACAGAAGGCAAGCTACAATACCTACTTCAACGCACTAAGATTAATACCATTAAAAATAGCTTTCACACAGCTTTCTAATTAGGATTTAGAACTACTACTATGACAGTACTGGTTGCCTGTCAAATAAACTAACCGCTCATCTAATCTTAGTGCATGACTTCAACTGCGATTCCAAAACCCACAGCATTTCTCTTATATCATCACACACGTATATACAGGGGTTGGACAAAAAAAAATCTAAAAACACGTCATACAGGACACGTAAGTGTGGCCCGCCACTGTACACCACGTGTTGCGGTTGCCGATCGTGTTTTGTTTTCAATGTGTCATGTGGACCTTCCTCTTCCGTCAGCAGTACCCAGTTCACCTGTGAGTGTCGTGGTGTGCAAGTGGTGCGGTAAAATGGGCGACCTAACAGACTTCCAAAGAGGCATGATCGTTGGTGCCCGTCTGGTTGGAGCTTCAGTGACAACAGTGGCGACCATTGTGGGGGTATCGACAGGCACTGTGTCCAATGTCACGAGGGCATACACAATGCATGGGCAAACAACGTCTGCATAGCACAACAGTGGTCGAAAGACAATCCTGTCCGATAGGGACAGGAGGGCATTAAAACGGATTGTAGCAGCTAAAAAGCAGACCACTGCAATGAAAATTACGTCTGAACTCAATTCCGGCCTACAGAACCCGGTTTCATCAAAAACAGTGTGACGGGAACTTCATAAAATGAAAATTCATGGCAGGGCCGCGATCGCCAAACCTCTGGTCACAGCAGTAAATGCGAAGCGGCGTATCCAGTGGTGCAGGGATCACAAGGGTGGACGCTTGATCAGTGGAAACACGTAATGTATTCCGATGAATCGACCTACACCTTGTTTCCAACAACCGGTCGTGTTTACGTATGGAGAACACCGTCGCAGGCCTATGATCCAGACTGTCTGCGCCCAACTGTGAAGCATGGGGGTGGTTCTGTTACAGTATGGGCAGTGATATCGTGGTTTTCTGCAGGTCCCATCATAGCCCTGCATGGAATGATGAATGCTAAGGCGTATGAGGCCATTTTGGGGGACCAGGTTCTACCCATGGCCCACACATTGTTCCCGGATGGTGATGGCATCTACCAAGATGATTTGGCACCATGTCACGCTGCAAAAACGGTGCAATCATGGTTTGAGGAGCATGACCAGGAGCTATCACACCTCCCCTGGGTCCCACAATCACCAGATCTGAACATCATTGAGCCATTGTGGTCTGTGTTAGAAAGGCGTGTTCGGTCTCATTACCCTCCACCATCATCATCCCTTAAGGAACTGGAGCATGTTTTGGAGGAAGAATGGTACAACATTCCACACACCACGATTCAGGAGCTGTATACGTCCATTCCACGTCTGATCCAAGCTGTTTTGGACGCAAAAGGAGGCCCCACACCATACTAGGTATGATTTTCACACTTTTTCAAACGTTTTAGATTTTTTTGTCCAATCCCTGTACTTTACAATATTACACACGAATACATGAAGTAACGACGAAGTATGAGTAAAAGTAAACAAATACAATACAAAACATTTCTTACACCACATAGCAAAGCGTAGGAGGGGGAGGCAATTTAAAAGCAGAAAATAAAGCTCTGAAGATTGAAAACGTGTTTCAAGACGTATGTCTAACATATGCCGGGTTGGAGTTATTGGTCTCCCACCATGCGCCTCCCCAGCTGGTGGATAGGAGAATGCCGACAAGATATGGTGGGTAACGGAAATATTCCGGGGTGGGCCAAAAACAGTATAGTTGCCTTGCAGTTAGTAGAGAGATCTACAAAAGCTAAGGGAAGATAAACTCGAATAAAAATATTATGGCAAAGTAGCTTCACCATTACCACCCAGAAGCCAAAAGCATTCGACAATGTTTAGAGAAAGGTGAAGGATGATATCCTGTGTGTTTTCCTTTACTGTTCACAACTCTACACCGCTAAACCATGTCAGGAACTTTACAAATATTGATTCTATGGAACCTCCTGGAGTAAAATATTCCGGAGTTAAACTAGAGAACCCGTACGGTTCTCCAGGCAGAGAGTGCTTCAGGCGGCTCCAAGAAACGACTGGAACGTTTCTTACGTTTCATACCTTACAGGAACGTGGAATGTACGAACTTTATACAAAACGGGTGCTCTTCCGGTGGCGATACGCAAGATTGAGAAGCATGGGTTGGGCAAGTTAGCAATACAAAAAGTCTGATGGGAGGATCAGAATATCATTCGACAGGAAAAATACACTTTCTACCACGGGGAAACTCAGTCAAGATTTTGGAACAAGATTTTTCATTAAGAACAGATGAAAACCTTCCGGCGATTCAGAACGTAGAGTTCGTGAAGTAAAGACGTTTAGATAGTGAGTCAGTGTTGCCAACCGACTTTTTCTAAAATCCAATTTTTCAAATTGCTTTCATTTCGTTCGACCTATCTGCACTAAACATGGCATAAACATTATTCGATACAATAGGAAAATACTATGTGTATTCCCGTCCTCAATGTAGTAGAACGACAACGTCGATCTGGAAGAAATACAAATTTATTTGAGACGTTCCGCAAGTTTAACAAGAAATAAACGAATACGTGTTTTTCTGTTTCTGCAGAAAAAAAACTGTTTTATGGGGCAAAAGTGGCCGCTCGAAAGGCGAAAAGAAGTGGACCGAAGTGAATGAAATTGTGCACAGAGATGGTAGACGTAAAATGAGGGAATAAGTGTTTCGTATTTTCCTGGAAACAACGGATGGGTGGGGCACAGACCCCTCCAAACATTTGATCACGAAATATCAAAAGTGCTAATAAGTGTACGGCAAAAGTACCGAAAGGACATGGAGAATTGCAACGAAACTGTGTGTAGGGACAATACGCAAAAAATAAGCGAATACGTGTTTCTGATTTTGTGCGCAAAAACGATGTGGGGGGGGGGAAGGGACCCCTTTTAAAAATGTGAAATGCAACGCCACGAGCGCAGAAAGAAGTGTACCGAAAGTAATGAAATTGTGCACAAATATACTAGACATAAAATAAGGGAATACGTGTTTCATATTTTCCAGGAATCAACGGGTGGGTGGGGCACAGACCCCACCAAACATCTGATCACGAAGTATCAAAAGTGCTAATAAGTGTACGTCAAAAGTTCCGAAAGGACATGGAGCATTGCAACGAAACTGTGTGTAGGGACAATACGCACAACAGAAGCGAACACGTGTTGTTTAGTTTGTGCAGCAAAACTGTGTGGGGGACAAGGCCCCCCTCTGAAAAAAGGTAATTATTACCGCAGGAGCGTAGGAAGGAGTCGACCGAAGCGAATGAAATTGTGCATAGATATTGCAGATGTAAAAGAAGGCAAGAGGTATAGATGACTATTTGCCTAGGTATAGCAGTTTCCTACCTACAGCGTATTTGATAGTAATATTTCGGGAGGAGGATTTTTACTCCCTTACAATGTTTTTCCGCATAAACAAACGAACCACGTGTCGATTTATTTTCTATCTACTGTTGCTGTGCCAAATTTGAAGCAATTCGCAGGGGACACTTGGGAAATACATATTATCTTCTTTTGCATCTACAATATCTATGCACAATTTCATTCGCTTCGGTCCACTCGTTCCTGCGGTAATATTTACCTTCTTTTCGGAGGGGAGCCTTGTACCCCACGCTGTTTTTCCGCACAAACTAAATAACAAGTGTTCGCTTCTGTTGTGCGTATTGTCCCTACACACAGTTTCATTGCAATTCTCAATGTCCTTTCGGCACTTTTGACGTACACTTACTAGCACTTTTGATACTTCGTGATCAAATGTTTGGAGGGGTCTGTGCCCCACCCACCCGCTGTTTCCAGGAAAATACGAAACACCTATTCCCTCATTTTACGTCTACCATCTCTGTGCACAATTTCATTCCCTTCGGTCCACTTCTTTTCGTCTTTCGGGCGGCCACTTTCACAATTTTGGGTGGGGCCTTTGGCCCCTAAAACAGTTTTCCGCAGAAACAAAAAAACACGTATTCGTTTATTTCATGTGTAGTATCTACCTGCCAAATTTTATCAAAATCGTAGTCTTACACTTGGGTAGTGTTCCTTGTAAGTAAATAAGTCAGAAATTGGACAACATAGGGAAATTCACAGGGAAACTAAGAGAAAAAAGGGACATTGTTTTCGCTCACCGAAACATTCCATATTTTTAGTACTATGTGAAACTGTAAATAGAGAAATGTTCACTCAAATGAAACATTTCGCAAACAAAGGTTACAGACATAATATGCATGCCCTGTATAATCATGTGACAGAAACTATTATATTCCCCGAAATGGAGCAAAAAAAGACATAAAATATCTTTTAACTTTCGAAGTGAAGATTGTCAAATCAATGGTGTATCAATGAATGCTTATCAAGGTGTTATACCACAACGACCTCGTGGCGTGGTGGTTAGACTTTGGACTTGTAGTATGAAGGGTCCTCAGTTCGAATGTCCACCCATCCCTACAATACTTTATTTTATAGATTTTCTAATATAACACGGGGTTTGTTTTTGTAGTTTTCGAATACCTTTTTCTTTTTTTTATTCTCTCATTGTTGATAGAATGGTCTTTTTAACATTACGAGTAGACACTCAGAAAAGTGTAAGTGTTGTGTATAAAATTCGAAAACAATAAATATGTGTTCAAATCTGTATTCTCATGCAAGGTTTAGAAACATGTTCTATGAATGCATGTGCCCGAAATCAGTTACACTTTTAATATGTAAACCCAACCCATATTTAAAATTAGTCATGCACATTACGCTTCGTTTCCAATACGTATACGAACGTTATATGTACAAATGTTAGTTTCATTTTATTTATAGTATCATTGTCTAGCCCTTGATTTAGTTATTTAGTTTACGAAAGGTAACAGTGTAAAATGCCCACAGGTTTCTAGATTATTCTATTATTATTATTTTAGTAGTCGTGAGTTTTCACAGGTAGTGATATAGAAGATCAAATTAAAAAGTAAGCTATTGTTCTTATAACTAGTTAATTCTCCAAACTTCTGACGATTTCCAGTTGGCAGAATACAAAACGTCTAATTTAGAAATGAACTATATTTTAAGTAAGGATAAGGATGCTTATGTTATAGATATAACTAGTGTAATTCCTATATTCCACTTCAGCAAATATTTTTCATTATTATAATTCTGTGAGGCTGAAGTGGAAGAGAGTTTTTTTACGAGTTTTTTTTTTTTTAACTAGAATGAGTACTTCATGCGTTGTAGTAAAATAGGAATAAAAATGAAGGGAAAATTAACTGTAAAACATTAGAAGTAGTTTATTATATTTCTGTGATGTAAAATCAACCTAACGGCAACAAATACTTAACCAACATTAGACTTGTTGTTACGATAAGATACCTTCTACATTTCTGCGCGTGTGCGAAAATCACAGCAAAACTGAAAACTGAGACCTTCCAATAGGGTAAAAGGAACTACTCGGTGTTTCTTGACGATTGTCTGCCGATAACTGCAAATGCTGACATTTATCTTAAACATTAAGGGAAATTGTTACCGCCCATACACTTCATTCTATCTTTATTAAGGGAAATATCAAGTAACGTTTCCAAATGTCTAAATAGTGACCACTAATTTGAGATGATATTGTTTAAAGTGTAATTAGATTAATTACAAGTATGACTGCAGCACTAACCTAATAAGATGGCTGGTAGGGGAATTTAAATATATATATATATATATATAGTTGTTCATACCGGTTACTGCGAGAAATAAAGGAAAATTCCTGCAATCACCGAAAAAGTATTTTTCTGCCTGTTCCACAAAAACAGAAAGTTCTAGGTACAGATGCACAACGCGAAAGCGTAATAATAATTAATTTAAGAGCACTTGTAAAATGTCAGGATTTTAAGAATATGTGGAGTTCAATAGTCTATTCGCGCTTAGGATGCACTACTGTCCAACAAAGCTCTTTGTTACTTGTCACTCAGTAGACATAACTAACATCAATTCAGTAGCTTTTTTGAACACCTGACAAAATCCATGCTGAGGCGAACCGCACAGTCATCAAGGCAAAAGGAGGATCTCAATCTCACTGGGTGAACATGTCAAAAAATTTGGCACTTGAATGTATAGTTTTTCTTTTGGTACGAGATTTAAATATTCATTTTCACGACGTCCAATATTTCCTTTAACAGAAACTATTTCAGATTCGTGATATACACTTTAGTATGTAAAGAAATCTAATTTTAAACGAAAGATTTCAACAACATTGTAGAGTTTTGCTGGTGGTTAATGCATTGAAGTAAAATATGAACTTTTAGAACTTAGGAATAAATCAAGACTAGGACGATACGGTGAAGTTGAGAAAATGATGGCTACTTTTGCATTTTCAATAACTTGTATTCAATTAATCTTAACTTCAGAAATATATCAACGCCTAGCAAACGTGATGTAATCGTAGTCCCTGTGCAGTAATCCCTGTGCATATTTTTATTAAATAAATACGTTTAGGGCTGCCGCCGCCTTGGCTTTCAATATGGCACTACTCTAGATTTTTTTTTAATCAACTTTTTTTCTATTCCTGAATCGAATTCAGCGCCATATGGAACTACGAAATAAGAAAATTCTACAAAAAATAGGTGTTTAGGTGCTGTAGCTATCTTGGATTTCAGAATGCAAGAAATCATCTTATATTTCAGATGTAAAATGTTTTCGAATTTAGAATCGTATTCATAACGTTTCAGAGTATACCATGAAGGAAAATGGCGTGACGGGCCGAAGTCCACAGTTCCTAGACTGGTCCATATAAAAATAAAGTTTACCGAAGTTTATGAAGGAAAATGGGATGCTATTTCATCATACGTCCCTTTTAGTTTGCCTGCTATTGAGTTTTGGACTTTCTCCCATAAAATCAAACTGAATTTCCTTCGGTAAATACAAATGAAGGGTAAGGGGGAAAGCAAGGAATGTCCATTTGTGGGATTTTTCGGGTTCTGTTTTTCTTTTCGTGAAACGTTCTACTATTGAACGGAATATTCCTTTCGTGCTGAAACGTAGAACTGTCCATGGAAAAAGCGGCAAAAGGATTGGTGAACCATTGTGACTTACTAGATTTTCAACATTAAAACAGGTTTTTCTCGGAAAAGCATTTTTCTGACATTCCTTGTTTTTTCCCGTTACCCTTCAAATATGAAATTAATGAAAATTGGACTTCTATTGAACTTGTATTGTGAAATTATCTCAGAAATATCCATACTCTTAATCACAGTACAAGTTGAGTGTAAATTCGTGCCCACTGAAAATACCATGTAATTCCTTAGCTAATTCTAAACAAGATTACTGTCTGCAAAATGTTCTTAGGATACTCGCACTCAAACATCCAGATCGTAACTAAACTTTGTATATCGATAATGTACGGTATCTAACAAAAACCCTGCAATATATTTTCTAGAACCTGCCGTTCAGTAGGAAAGGAGAAAATGATAATGAGTGAAATCTGACGTACAGAAAGTAGTAGAAGCATTACTGTAAATATTCGTTCAAGTAGCTCTGATGGAGAAAGAGGTAGAGCGTTAGACACGAAGATTAAGATAGTAAAAATGGCGGAAGTCGTCATCAGTTGAGCACAGGGATTGGGGACAAGATAAAATGAATTTTATGTGTAAGGACGATTCTGCCAAATAGAAAATTTACAGGTGGAATAGAACGTTAACAGCACTTTCGCGTACGCCCACCGCAGGCGTCGCCCAGCTCCCTTCGGACGCACCGTGTCGTCCTTCCACCCTAGTTATATTTTGACTTTCAGTAGCCTCTCAAGCAATTATTAATAATAAATATGATCAGATAAAAATATATTTTGAAAGAAAAGAATCTTGCCCCCGCCGGGATTCGAACCAGGTTTTTTATTTCGTTTAACCACTGCACCACGCTAGGAGCTTGCAGTCGGTGGGTTCGTCGCTGTTTTTACAGTGCACGTGTTACGTAAGAAGCCAAATGACGTGTCTTATGATGACGACTTTCGCCATTTTTACTATTTTAATCCTCATCTGAGATCCAGGATTCGAGTCCTGTCGCGACGTGATTTTCTTTTTTACTTTTTCTGCAGCACTTGTGCAAGTGCTATATTCTACAATATGCTTTCGACAGGTAAAATAAATGGTATTTCTTTATAGCTTTTTGTATTTATATTTTTGCATTATTTATTTAAAATCTGTTAACTTACCTGGAACAATTGTGTGTTCACATAATAAACAAACAGTATGAAAATAAGAATAAATAAATGGTTACAATATACGCTGGAAATTTTTATTATTAATGATTCGGTAATTGTAATGTAACCGTTTATTTATTCTTATTTTCATACTGTTGCTGTTCTTTATGTGAGCACATCCGTTCTAGGTAAATTAGTAGATTTTAAATAAATGGTATAAAAAGAAAAATATTAATGAAAAAAAACAAACTATAAAACAATAACATTCACTTTACATGTGTAAAGCATATTGTAATATATAACATTTGCACAGATGCAACATAAAAGTAAAAAAATACGTCGCGACCAGGGCTTATACCTTGGAACTTTCCCACCGTATGCTAACGCTCTACCTTTTGTTCCCCAGAGCTGCTGGAACGGAACGTTTATAGTAATGCTTCTATAAGAGTAATACTTCTATGAAGTACAGTCACAGTAACTATACTTCCTATTAATTACTCGAAAACTACGTATCGTAGGAAAATACTGGAGAGAGTTTATGCCTCAGAATTTATCAGGGAATAACATGACAAGTCTCCATGGGAGCGAATTTTTATTTATTTTGTATAACATGCTTGTATACTCCGCCGTAAGATTATATACTTCGCTGTGAAACATACAAAACCAAATGATAAATGTTAAACAAGTGAAGCGAGGTCTAGTCGAAAGACTGTGAACATGTGCTACCGCCAGACTTCGAGCGTCCACTTTATGAGCTACGTCGTTGTAAAGGTTTCGCTTAAACCTTTCGAACTACACCTCACCACCCTCGTAGCTCTAATAATTACTGAGTTATAAGTTGTCGACGAACCGATCGAGATGATCTATGCAGCTTTGAACTAATCTTGCCGAGACTTTTCTAACCACACCTCAGCCACCTTCGTAGCCCTAGTAGTTCCTGAGTTGAAAGTTGTCAAGAGACTGACTGACGGACGCCTTAAATTCATTTATATAAAAATGCTACTGAAGCCTGACAAGAATAAACATGAATAAAGATGATATTCATAAAGAAAAGAGATGCATAAACAAGGATTAGCCATCATCTTCGCATATCAGCCAAGTTGTCTACAGTATTGGTCAACTCATGGAATGGGGAGAATTAGCCTGTGTGTATAAAACAATTTAGCCCCTCCATTTTTCTTCTTTCATGCGATTAGAACCGAATGCCAATCTAGTACAGTGTGGCCAGGAAGTCCCTTTACATCTGAACTAAATGCGTGTAACAGTGTAAGATGGTAAGATAGTTAAGATTTGAACCTCCCTTCCTGATAATTGATATGGCAACAATACTCCTCACGTTAATTGCAACATGATTGCCGCGTAACTGCCATGTGACTGGCCGGGGAGGAGAATGAAGTCTGCGAGTCGCTGACCACTTTATTCTCTTGCCTTTCTGTGTTTGGTGAAGAGCAATGGCAGATACCAGCGACTTCACTTCGGAGAAGCGCTTAGTGACAAGCGTGTGGGTCCATGAACGAAAGAACAACAACGAAAATATGGCACAGGTGATGGATTGGTTTCTTGAACGATTCGGTAAGGAGCCACCAAGTCGTCAGACTTTGATCACGTGGGAGAAGAAAGCTTTTCGCCTGGGAAGTAGTTTGGATGTCCCCGCTCTGGTCATCCATCAACCCGAAGGGAAACATGTGCTTAAGTTAGTGTGTCAGTAATGTGTTAATCCTGCAAGCCGACCAGAAAGCGTGCTGTGGAACTTGGAATTAAAAGGTGCACAATGCAACTCCACATGAAAATGGACTTAGGTCTGCAAGCATTCCGGTCAACGGCCATCAATGAACTAACGGACGATGACTTAAACTGCCAGCAGGAAGCATTCATTTCATTTCATTTCATTTCATTTTTTTTGGGGGGGGGACCCACCTTCCACCCCTGTCTCTATGCATTCTTTGCACAAAATGGGCTTTGCACTTTCATGGGCGCTCTTCCCATTTGGGCCAGGCAGTCCCTAGAGATTCTCGGATTGCCGCTGTTCCGACAACCCGAGAAGCTCCTTTGTTCTATCGGTTTTGGCTTCGGGTGGTGCGAGACGGACTCTGGACCAGGCGTCCAGAATGTTCTCCTGGTCTTTGTTCCTAATTTTGGAACTTTACTTGGGGGGAATGCCCTACCATTATCTTTTATTTGCTATTTTATACAAAAAACATTTCACATATAGGACACACACACACACAAAGGACAGCACAACATAGACGTCGACTCAAGATGGCGTCTTCTTTTTCTGAAATCATAAGAAAGAAGGGGAGGGAAAAGAAGCTGGACTGCAACGTAACTATTACTGGTATTTTCTCACAAAGTTTTTGCTGGTCCGTTCTGTGTTTCCATTCCTCCTTTTCTCACACAGTCTTGTTCCTAAAGTTAAATTCTCATCACACACACAACACTTAATGGCTAATATATTTAAGAATGCTTGTATCCCGGATTCCAGGTCACTCACATTTAGTTTGTTTTTTTATTTTTTCGGTCTCTTGTTTTTATCTTCTATTTTATTTGGCCTTCCATCACCACACACACACACGCACACTACAACTTTAGCGTCTCTTGCTGCCGGGTTCCTGCAGCAAGGCACCCACCAGTACACCGCTATGTTTGGTATCAGTTCGGTGTGTTTTCTGAGGTTTAACCTTTCAAGTCCTAAATATTTAAAATTTGTACTCTCTTAATTGTTTTATTACTGATTTTGATTATGGGGCCGTTAAGTTTGTTTTCCTTTAAATAGTACAAATTTTATTTTCTCTGCTGAGACTGTTAATTTATTATTACTCCACCATGACACCATTTCTCTTGTGACTACGTTAGATTTCCTTTCTATCTCCAATCTGCTGTTTCCTTTTATTACCACCGCCAGGTCGCCCACAAACCCTTCCACCCGTTCTACCTCTTACAGTTCATTAAGCATCTCCAGACATGCCTGGAAGGTTAGGTCCCAGAAGATCGGCCCTAGAACCGACCCCTGAGGGAATCCTCTTGTCGGTCTTTTCCCCACAATTCCATCGGCGGTACTCACTTCTATTTGTCTATTACAAAAAACACTTTCCAAATTTTTGTGTGGATTTTTAGATTTTTTATCTCTCTCATTAGAGCTGGCCACCACAGGTTGCCGAACGCCCCCGCTATGTCAAAGAATATTCCTATAGTATATTTACACTCATTATTAAGTTGCTGAATTTTGTTACAGAGCTCGTTGATGACGTCTTCAGTATATTTATTTTTCCTAAAACCAAATTGTAAGTTGCATTCATTAATATTTGTCCGTTTATTATTTATCTTCCCTGCGATTACTTTTTCAAATATTTTGCTTATTACGTTTAGCAGGCAGATAGGTCTATATGACTTAGGGTTTGTTCTATTCTTATCCTCGCCTTTGAAGAATATAACCAGCTTTGCCTTATTCCACGAGTTGGGGAAGATGTCTTGTTCTAAGCATTCGCGAAAAAGCCTTACTGCTACGTCTATACTAGACAGCCATAAATCATGATTCCAGCTCAACGCGGATAGATCGAAACTAGCATGCGCTGAGCTGAGACATCTATGTGAAGAAGAGAACGTAGACGTGGCATGCCTGCAGGAACCATACACCGGAAAGGGAAGACTGTAGGGATTTCCGGTCGATGTCGTGGCGGTGCTGCCGAGGGAGGAAAATCCTATGGTTGCAACGCTGATATTCAATAAGAATATAGAAACCCTAGTGCATGCCCAATATTCGGACAGGTGGGTCCAGTGTCTAGAGATAACCAATAACAAGAGGAAACTGTTATAGCTGAGGAATCTCAGAGGAAGCTGAGGAATCGAATATATTATTTCGGTGTAATCTTAACTTACATCCAAGAATGTAAACAAAGGTGTATACATTGATACACATCATCTTATAGGTGAAATATCAATAAACTAGCAAATACGAAGCAAACTACTTTTGAAATTATCCAATGTTATTTTCTTTGAACCTATAACAAGAAGCTATAACTTTTATCCAGGTATAATGTGTCAAAGCGCATTTGACAAGACATAGCATCTCTTATTTTCTCACATCCTTCAAAAACTTCCATCTTTTTTTCTTCTTCCTGTCCTACTGCCTAAGCAGCGATACCATAATCTTAGTTTATAAATCTTAAAGAACATCATTTCATCCTAAAATCCAGTAACAACCTTGTCAAAATAAAAACAGACATAAATAAAAACACCATTCCAAACTCAAAGTTAGTTTCAGACTTGTTTCAAAGACACTGTAACACAGACAGCTAGTTACACTCTGTTACATAATACCCTCGGTTGAAACAATAGAAACAAGTCTGTTTGACTAGGCAAATATACGAAGTTTCTATCATAAATTGTCACTTCACTTCTACTGACTTCAACAAATCTTCATATGGTTGTTTTGTGCATCTGTAAATTTTCAGATTATCCAGCTGATAAGATGGTCTTTAATTCTCAATACGTCTGCAGCATTGTTATATACATGAAGAACCAAATAGGGACCCTCGTATACCATAAAAAGTTTAGTTGTTTCTTTCCCAGGTTACTCAATTTATGAATTCTTTGATAAACTAACATATCCTTTTCCACTCTACCTTGTCCTTCACCCTGTTTGTTATTTTTAGTGATCCTAGTTATAATTGGATACTTGTATAATCCAGATGTACAACTAATCTCCCCATCAACATCTTCATTAATACTGAGTAATTTTTTCCTCCAATAATCATTATCAAGTAACCTCAAAAATAATTCATGAGGAGTACAATTATGACACTCACAAACTGTTTGGTTTAAAAATTTAACTACATCAGAAACTATCTTACTCCATGTCACATGCTCGTCATACAATATGAACGGATTACTCTTCCAACTTCACGGTTATATCTAGATAGAATATTGAAAGTTAACCAAAACTAGTAACTATGTTTTAGCTTTAATGGGCATGTATAACAATATGGTAATGATAACTTATATTTTGGCAAAGGAATATGTGGTGCAAAGTGTCACGATCACTTTTACCCCGGATCTGAGGTAACTGTGAACATGGTGTAGGGAAGTGTGATCACGGCAGCACATTCCAATATTTTCCCATTAATTGCTGAGGAAATGTGATGAATTTGGATTTTTTGCGTCGAATCATAACTACCGATGATACATGAGTACTTCACTGAACTTCAGCAGTCTTAGCCGTGGAATCATCCTGGTTCTCCGCCTCCAAAGAAGGTCATATGTATGTGAAGTTTGCCGGAAATATATCGCATATTTGGGGGGGGGGGTTGAGGGGGTGCAATAGGTATCCTTCTCATCGACTATCTTCCGCCAGGTCAAACCAATACTGGTGAATACCATGCACAACTTTTAGACCAACTAAAGAAAAAAAAGAACTGAAAAGGCTCAGTTTAGTAAAGAAGAAAATCATCTTGCATCACAACAATGCTCGCCTTCAATGCACGTGTCGTTGCAATAAAAAAAATCGATGTGTTGGGTTATGATCTGATGCCATATTCAACTTATTCGACAGATTTGGCTCCATCAGATTTCCATCTCTTCTCGAAGTTGAAAGAATACTTTGCTTGACCTCAAGTTTCTTCAGACGAAGAGCTTCAAGCGTCAGTGGAGGCCTCGAGGAATCTGTTTTCCACAATGACATAAAGGCTTTAAAACATCGTTTAACCAAGTGTATATTAGTGTAGAGAGAGACTTATGTAGAAAGAAAAACACGATTTCCCAGAGATATGCGTCTTATATTTCATTCCGAGAACTTTTCAAATGATCCTCGCATATATTCGTGAAATAATCCAATACTCCACTTAAGGTTAAGCCAAAACCCCACTTGGTCATACATTTTAGGTTTTCAGCAAGTTCTTGTTCTTTAGTAAATGGAATGTCTGTTGATCTCCCTCAGCCACTACAGTAACTAGCCCGATCTACCTTTAGTGTCAGTTTTTCTAACAGGTCTACTCTTCCATCCTTCTGCATACGAAATTGTTGTGGAAAATGAAATATTGAACCTTCTTGACACTTCACAACGTAGAACACCATTTTGCGTTTGCGTTAATGCAATGTCCAAAGTTTACACTGTGTATTGACCCCCCAAACCGCTGTTTGTTTTTCAAATGTAGGTCCGTGGTCTGGTTCCTATGTGTTAGTGAATCTGTATGTTATACGCCATAAACAATAAGAAACTTTTATAACAAGAAAGCATCAACACATTTTCACACAATGTTTATGCTGAGTCTTGTTTGTTATTCTTCATGTATATTTTATTATTACGGGATTTCATAAAAAGGTAGCTTGAACCTAACTAACGAAGTGAGACTACAATTGTGTGAAGTATGCCTGATTATACGTAAGGCAAAACTCAAATATCGGCAATATTATATATTCATGTATATGGTGAGTAATAATTCGGGAAACGATTGAATTTTATATAAGATATTATCAAATGAGATTATGCTAGCTAAGATCAACGAACTGTTGGTTCCATTGAAAACAGAATGCGTTTATTAATATATAGCACAGTTATATTGGAAATTATTAAATAAATGATTACCGTGAAGATAAAGAATCTTCTGTGTGTTGTGTTCCATAATTATGTGGTTTATTAAAATCTCGGTCAAAGTTTAATTGACGGAGTTAGCGTGCATTAGATTAGCTACTATCTGTGTGTTGTGGTTGACATCACCCTATAGGGTGACAAGACGCCCTGTTTTATACGGGACTGCCCATTTACCTCTTTACATGTGCCGTCATTCCTGCAAATCGCTAACGGGACGCCAAATATCCCGCTTGTTTCCTACAAAAATGTTTTTTGCGTTTTTTTCGACGATTTTGTTAACTTTACTTAATATCTTAAGTGTTGTTTTGATTCAAATAAGTTCCAACAATTGCCTGACAGTAGGTAGTAGCTAAGAAGAACGCACTCACGATATCATGCTTTACGCTGTCTTTCACAACTTACTGGTCATCATCACCAAGGAGCAAGTAGAAACAGTAACAAAGGTGATGTGATATATTCCATGCACTTAAAAAATGTAGATATTGAGTGTAAGTACATTGAGGTGGTTGTGAGTTGTGCATTGGCTGTGCTAGCACAAATGCTGCTGTGGAAAGACCTTTCTCAATTGTAAATTCTCTATGGACTGATCAGAGAAACCATTTTGTAACAGAAACGAGATAAAAATTATTGTTGTTAAGTCTCATTTTCAGGATTTCTTAGCTGTAAACAATGTCATAGTCTGTTAAATAATCCTAAACTTCAGTTTGAAAAAAAAAAACGGGTATTTTAAAAAACACCTGGGCCTAGACGGGTTTTTCGAGTTTAATTGCTTTTTTTTTCGGGGTTTAAAAGTGTGACTGCATGTAAATATAAAGATATGTATAGAGCTCAGTCGGTGATGATGTGTCACTACTGTGAAATCGGGAGTTTTGAATGGGTATGTTGTGTGTGGGGAAAGGTGACCTTATTTCATCGTATGTGCACTGGATTCAAGCTGCGGCGTGGTTCGGAGGCCAAGATAATTGTACGTCCCGACGTTCACAGGTGAGATTGATGAAAATGAGGGAGAACACCATTCAAGATAGTCTTACAGATCCGCCTGAGCAGGGTCTGATTTTCTTTAAAATTTCTTTTAAGGCTACTTTGTGTCAGGCTAAATGGATGGGAAAATTGGTAGAATGAAGAAAGTGGGAAAAAACGAGAGAACCCAGAGAAAACCGCACATGCTGTTCGTCTACCATAAAGCCCATATGGCTCGATCCGGGATCGAACAAAGGACCCCACGCACCAGAGGTTGATATGTACCTCATATGTCCTATAATGCGAATCAAAGGAAATTAAATAATTTGGAATGTTTTATAATTTAAAAGTATTATCAGTTGGTTTTAATTGTTTTCAAAAGAGATATTCACGATTTGGTTCGTTTTATAATTTATTGTTATTATTGAGGTAATTGAAATAGTTCGGAAGTTGGTCAATAGATGTCACCGCAATAATGTAGTATTCGCAAATGGCGGGCGTTTTAAAAAACACCACATGAGTTTGATATTTGAGATATTAGTTAACAGAACATTTATAAGATTGATTAAGTTGCGTATTATTATTGTTTTGTATAAAGATATATTAGATTAGTTGAAAAAGAATAATGTTAAACCGATATGAACTATTGGCTGCAAGTATGTAAAAGGCCATGTTAGGTTTTGTCATGTAGAGGAAAACTTAGAGTAGAATGTGATGTTTAATAAACCTCTTGACTATTAACTGTTTTTTTATTTAGCATTCAACTGCGTTTAGGGAGACACTGTTATGTGCCGGGGTCTGCTGAAAAGTACCACAGCACTTTATAATAGTTCGGCTCTACGGGAATAGGTGGTATGCTGAGTCGTCCCACTGCGTGTAGCAGCTTTGGGGCACGTAAGCTTCTCGTATCATTTGTTAGTGCAACGAATATCCAGCCAAGAATCAATTTTTGCCCTGAGAATAAAATTAGCCGGAGGCAAAAACAAAATAGGCTCTGTGTTGAGAGGAAGGACACACAGTAGCAACATTATTAAAGTAGCGGACCATTTCAATATAGAGACGAGCTCTCATTCCAAAGAAGTTTATATTTGAGATTAGAGATTATATGTTAAAAGGCCCGTTACAAGGTGAGCGCTCTATCAAGGCCACCGCGGCCTGAGCAGGGTCTGAATTGCCGCTCAACCTTCCCAGTGTCACTTGGCCATGCAGTACACCAACCACCAGGACATAACAGACGGTGTAACAATAGTGTAGGTTTTTCTTTTTTTAAAAAAAATCTTTTCTGTTGTGATTTCCTGATTAGTTCTGTACTTCTATTAATAGAAAGCCTATATCAATATGTTAATTGTTTGAAAATTTACATTATTATTGATAATATTTTAGAGACTAGTAATTTTGAACATAAATAATACTTTATAATTTTATCATATACTTTATTAATAATTTATTTTGTAAGTAATTTATTAATAAAGATTGAAAGTAAAGAGCATCCAAGTTCAAAATCTATCATCTACTTAGTTGGAAGAGCTAATTCGTTCTAGTCGGTTACGAAATTAACAGATGAAAAAATGTTATTTAATATTTTTTATCAGGGTTGGAATGTTTTAAACAAAATGTTTTAAGCAGATGTTTCAAACTGTTTAAAACAAAGGCGATTGTTTTACACATTTGATTTAAACGATGTTTTTTTAAGTCGTGTTTAAAACATGTTAATTTTATTTAATTTTTCTTTGAAAGAATCATATTATTTTTAAGAGTACGTGAGTATTATTTTAGTTTTATATTTACCAATAAAACATGTAATTTGTTCCATGTGAAAGCTAGTTTCGAAAATAATCAGTATTATGGCGTCGAAAGCCTACAGGCGGCGACATAAAATGCGTTGTTTTGTTTGTTCTTTAACGTTTGAATGCTCGAAGCAGGAATTATTAATTTGCTATCAATAACATGAAATAAGAGATTCATATTTCAATTTTAGAAAATGTCAGGAAAAGAAAAACTTCATGGGCATGCATTTGCTTCTATGATTACATTGCTTTTTTTTTTATGTTCAATGTTTAATGTTTATGAGGAAAGGGACAGCAGTAAGTAACTGTGCAGATTTGATTATCATTTCTTAGTCGGTGCTTGGAATTTTAGCCGGAGACCCAGAGGGCCCCACGTGAACTATCCTCCACCGTGATCCTTCGGGACCATTTTTTCTCATTCTTTAAGGTTTAAATAAAATTTATAGCGATGTTCTTAAAAATGAAAACTGGTTATAGACCATTTTGGTCGAAAATTGGCCACTAGGCTATTTTTCAGAATTATTTTCTATTCACCGAAAGGCTATTTTTCAAAATTATTTTCTATGAGCCCCGCGTACACCCCTGATCCATCGGAACTAATTTTGTTATTCCTTTGTCTAAATAAAATTTATAGCCATGTTCCCACAAAATAAAACTTGTTGTAGACCATAATGGCGGTCAATTTTAGTCGAAAACTGGTCAAAAGAATATTTTTCACAATTATTTTCTATGATCTTTCGTACACTCGTACACAACGTACACTCCCTGATCTTTCGTGACCAATTTTATATTATTTCTTATGGTATAAATAAAATTTAGAGCGATGTTCCTTAAAAAAAACTGACTTTAGACCAAAATAGTGCTCATTTTTAATCGAAAATTGGTCAACGACGATTTTCTTTCTTTTTTAAAAGAACTTGAGTTGAAAAAAAAATATTAAAACGCACTTGCCACAGTGTCTTCACCTAAAAAAAATAGTAGTTATACGATAAAAGCACCCCAAAATTGGGAGGCTGGGAAAAATTTATAAAGTAGATTGTTTGGGGTATTAAAGAAAAGGATTTTTCCTACTGAATATAAATTTGAATTATATTCTTCAGAAAAATTAAGGATTCGAAATTTAGGGCAAAGTTTTCACAAAAATGAAACTGCTTATAACGAAAATTGCGGCCATTTTCAATCGAAAATGGGTCAAAAGTTCTTTTTTTAAAGAAAAAAGAGTTTTCAATGTTAAAGAAAATAGCCCTTAGGTTGAAGTAAAAAATAAAACTCACTAAAACTTCAAAACCGGCACTGGGTTGCCTGTTTTGGGTCAAAAGAAATGGTAATTTGCGATAACGGCTCATAAAAATTAGGAACCTCTTGGCCTGGAGAAGGAATGGGGAACCTCGAGGCCTATTTATGAGTAGGTCATATGGGGTATCAAATAAGTGGAATTCCGACAGAATATGAATAACTTTATTTAGAAAAAGATTTGAGGGATTCCAAATGTATAGCAAAAATGAAACTCTTTAGAAAGAAAAATGGTCATCATTTTTTTGTTTTACTTTAGCAGTTTCATTTTAGTATCAATATGGAGTCCTCAAAATCCTTTTCTGAAAATAAAAAATCATATTAGTATTCAGTCGGAAAAATCCTTTCATTTTATACCTCATAATAATTACACACTTAGAAAATTTATTTTTCAGGACCCCTTTTCTAACCTCCAGGTCGCCAATTTTGGGAGAGGGTTATGATCATTTCTTTAGGCAGAAATAAATAACAAAGTGCCTGTTTTCAAGTCAAATTTTAAGTCAATTTGAAGGTAAAAAAAAGGTCAAAATGGTCTTTAACCAATTTTCAACGAAAAATGAACACCATTTCGGTTATTAAGCAGTTTAATTTTTGTTATCCCAAAAGTCCCTTCCTAAAGAAAATAACTCATATTGATATTCAGTCCAAAAAATCCTTTCATTTGATACTTCTGGTAACCTTATAAGCTTCCATTTTTCTGGTCCTCGTGTTTGAGCGTTCAGACTCCCAATTTTGAGAGCGTTTATCGTATAATTACCATTTTTGTAGACCAAAGCAATAACACAGTGCCGATTTTGAAGTTTAAGTGAAGTTTAAATATTTTTCTCTAATTCAAGTACGTCTTGAAACGAGAAACAAAATAAAATACACCTTTGTCAAATTTTCCATCAAAAATGGCCGCCATTTTGGTAAAAAGTCAATTTTATTTCTTTGGGAACATTGCTATAAATTTTATTTATTCTATAAGGAATAATACAAAAATTTTCCCGAAAGATCAGGCGGTGTACGTGGGGGTTCAGCATAGAATGGAAAAGAAAAAAGATCTCTGATTTAAACGTATAGTTGCCAATTTTGATCCATGTAGCTTAAATATACTGCGTGAAAAACTTTGTCACAGTATAAAAATATTTAGAGGTCGCTCAAAGCCTTCAAATATGCTCCATACCTGTTATTTGAAATATTGAACGTATTCGCATTTAAGGGGTGATGGACCTTTTCGCTGTTTTGTGCTTTGCTTGTGAATTTCATCCAAAAACAACTTTTAAAGTGGCGTTTCTGGTGTAGGCATAAATATAAGACATGTAAGTCAAGGACCGGAAGAGAAACGGAGTTCTATTTATGACAGGTATCGTCATATTACGGATAAATATCACCTAATTAATTATGCACCCCCCCCCCCCTTTCTAATTTTGGGGACATAAAAAGAAAAGGAAATTTACAGTATGCGTAATTTTGAACGATACCTGTCGTAAATAAAACTATTTTTCTTGCTGTCGTGGATTTAGATGTCTTATTTTTACGCCTACAACCATAGTTTTCCAGAAACGCCACTTTAAATCTTGTTGTTGCATGAATTTCACAAGCACTACGCAAACTGAGGAAACAGCCCATCACTCCCTTAACATTAACGTGTTGTCATAAAACTTAAAACAACCAGTTAACTATCTATAATTTCTTACTGTTTTAACAAATTTAATCGCTCTAGCAACAATGAAGCAAGTGTACAAAGCAAAACATGCTGAGTAAAGAGTCCTGGAACAGTGGTATTGACGTCATTGTATGCAGTTTGAGTCTAAGCTTCGAGGAGAGCAGACGTAGGCGACTGATTCTAAAGAAGAGGGGTTCCTGTGAATGGAGATAGGATGAAATATTTTCCACGAACTTGATCTACTAACCAGTTCATTCTCTACCATTTAATTGTTGTGTCCGGTTGTTGTACAAGTAACAGTGAAGTGGCGTGTGGTGTTTCCTTAGACTTTTCTGCAATGACTACTCGACAGAAAGCCTGTTTATGGTTGATCGGTCAACCTGAACAAAGGCTACCGGAATTACTTCTTCCAACGAAAGGTGATGTTTTAAAAACTTTCTATCATTATCATAATGCTTTAAAAATGACAGTATCTGGGAGTTTGAAGGCAACCACTGATGAACTAATTGGTATTTGGAACAAGGCTCGTATCCCAACAGCTTTCGAACCGAACATTGTATCCAAGATGAAGTCTTTGTTCGAAGAGTACAAGTTTCTGAAGAAAAACAAAGGTTGAAGTTCAGAAACTCAGAAGTCCAAAGAAAAGGTATTCACGGAAAAAATCATCTCTTCGATATTGCCCACAAAGATGCGGAACGTATGATAAGAATTGAAGAGGATAAAGTATTCCTGAGTGATCAGAGAAATTGTTGGAAAATGAAGATGGCAGGGGTTGATGTTGATTTAACTCTGAAGGAAGAACGAGCAAGACAAAGGAAAAAAAAAAAGGAATTAGAGCGTAAACGACAAGAAGAAGAAAGACTGGAAACTGCAGCAAGTACGTCACCCATGTTTGTAAGCGACATAGATGACAGGGAATAATATGAAGATTACGAAGATAACGAATACGAAATTGAAATTCCTACTTACTACAGAAAGCAGCTACAGGAAAATCAAACAGCATCTGGAGAACTAGATCTTAGTGATGACGATAATGCACCTAAAAAATCACGCATCCTTCAAACCATGCTCAACTCTTCAGATGTTGGTTCAACCTTAAATCGTATAAACCTTTCGGACAGAAAATTTACTATACTTGCGGCAGCTATTGCCAAAGCATATGGCCAAAATCTCGACGATGGAACACTATCACGTTCTACAGTGAAGCGAAAGCGACTCATCGGGAAACTATTGATAAAACCGTGTGCGAGGAATTTCGTAACACTGAGAAATCTCCATTAAATCTTCCACTGGGATAGTAAGGTTATGAAAGATCGAACAAATAAAATGAATCCAAAAGCAACTATGGATAGGCTGCCAGTACTTGTGACAGATTATGGTGTTAACAAAATACTAGGTGTTGCCAAACTACCATCTGGAACAGGAGAGAGACAAGCAAAAGCCATGCACCAACTAGTTGTTCTTTGGGAAGTGCTGGAGACATTGTGGCCATGAGTTTCGATACAACAGCTGCTAATACAGGTACGATGAGAGGTGCCTGCATTCTGTTTGAACAACGTATTTAGCTTACAGGCACCATATCCACGAACTGCTTATTTCCACAGTATTTGGCACACTGTTTGGGCCTACCAGAGGTCCAAATATTCCGCTGTTTGTGGCCAAACCTTAGTCAGTATAATGTTAAGGCGCTGGAAGACGAACGCCTTACCATGCCATATGTACGAACACTGAAAGGTGAGGTAGTAATGTCCCTACAAAATTGTCTTGTACATAAAGAAGATAACAACTACGTTCCTCGTGAGGACTATAAAGAAATGATAGAGCTTTGCCTGTTGATACTTGGTGGATTTCCAGAAAAGGAGTATCGTTTCAAATCACCAGGTGCTTACCATATGGCCCGTTGGATGGGAAAGGTAATATACTGCTTCAAGATATACTTTTTCCGCGAAATGTTTATGCTTCCAGTCAAAGAAGAGAAAAATCTGCGGGAAGTGTGTTTGTTTGCAAGTCTCATATATGTGAAAGCATGGATTTCGTGTCCCAAGACATGCGATGCCCCCATCAATGACTTATTTCTGTTCAAGCGGATCCAAGAATATGCCGTAGTGAATAAATCTGTTTCTGAATCTGCAATGAACAAGTTTCAAACACACTTGTGGTATCTTGGAGCAGAATTAGTTACACTCTCACTGTTTTCCGATAAGTTATCTTTCGAGGAAAAGCGAGAAATTATAAATCGTCTTAAGGCTTGTGAAGAAAACTGGAGTACAAGAGGCATAAAACTGACAGACTGCCACGGCTTAGAAACAAAGAACCTGCATGATTTGATTGATCCAGTCTCCCATTGCGCCTTACGTTCGCTTCAAATTGACGTCGACTTCATGTTCCAATGTGATCCCGATAGCTGGAGTAACTCGAACAAATTCTAAAAGGACACACGAATCGTCGAGTCACTTAAGGTTGTCAACGATGCTGCTGTACGTTCGGCTGCTCTTATGTCCAACTTCAATGAGTCAATCACAAAGAAAAAAAGTGAAACGCAGAGCCTAATTCAGGTTGTTGAGGACCACAGAAAGCGTGTTTCAGACGCTCGAAAGAGCACTTTGAAAAACTACCAACCTCGTTATTAACCTTATCTTTTCTGTTTAAAATGAACAGCAACTGCATATTTACATGTATCTCACTTATTTTGAAATCAATAAATGGTAATTTTGGTAATAGCTATTTGCGATTTTTGTAATAACAATAAATAATTCATTTTGTACTGCAAATAGTACAATTTACTTAATAAGTATTGAATTTTTAAACCTCCAATATATATAGTATACGACATAATTATATGCATCCTATAGCACAACTTCGTGTCGCTTGAGCGACCCCTAAATATTATCCAACTGAGTTGATTTTTTGCAGTGAAATATGCTTGTATAGTGCTGCCAAGATGTCTTGAGCTGTGTCAAAAATGCTAACTAAAAGTCACACCCACGAGTTGAGCCAATAAGGGTTTAGCGGGACGATAACCGAGGAAGTATTGAATGTGTAACGCTATTGCCAAATTTAACGAGAGGTTAAGTTGAAATAAGTATGGCTAAAAAGGATAATGTTGTGATAACGCAGTGAGGGAAGAAAAATAATGAGCGAAGTGATGAAGTTTTGTGACGATGAGAAAAGTTCAAGCCTCTGGATTTTTCCCATAGAATGAGCAACGGAGAGAGCAGCTGCTTCTGGAAAGTTAGGGTCTAGTATACTAGGGGTGTTAGGACTTCCGGAATTCGGAAAGTTAGTGACTCAATGGTAAAGCGCTCACCTTTTGCGCTTGGGGTCGTCGGTTCGATTCCTTTTCTTGCCATGTGAGTTTTGTGGTGGACAAACACCGTGTGCATGGGTTTTCTAGGGGTTCTTCCGTCTCCTCCCACTTTCTTCATTTCACCAATCATCCCATCATACTCCATCCGGTCTCTTCAAAAGTTGCCTGAAGCTTTTACGTTACAGACCTTAAATTCAAATTCAAATTCGGAATTCTGACTTTCCGAAATAAAATTTTAACACAAGAATTTTAATTTTATTTATGGTCTTTACGCACCTCAGGCTCAGGCGTTTATCGTAAGATTTTTTTACACTGTTTTACACCTTAGCCAGTAAGGGTTAATTGTACTCAAAATAACATGTCTTGTACTGTCTGTTGGCGGTGGAAAGTTCTTTTCTATCATTTGGTTGGTGTAGTATTCGGGAGGTCGTGGGTTCGACCTCAGCGGCCAACCATCCTGACTGAGGTTTTCCAGGGCTTTCCCTCAGTCACACCAGTCAAATGCCGGGGTGGCATCTTCAACATAGGTCCTGGCCAACACCTTCCCGAACCCTTTCCCTTCCCTATCCCGGTCTGAGCTGAGCCTCAGATGACTAAAGGCCATAAATAAAATTCAAACTTTAAACTTCTATCATTTGGTGATGATAATCGACATTTTAGAATTCCCACTTTCCGAAATTCCGACATTTCGGAATGTCGGAATTCTGGAATTTCGAATTCGAATTTAATTAAGAATCATGTTTCTCGCTTTTAATGATTTACCTGTATTGTTATTGAAAGTACGAAATGCACTGGGCGAGAATAAGATTTTCCTCTATCTCAAGTTCCACTCAGCAGCACACGACAAGGAAAATAGGAAGGGGTGTGTATCACAGTTTGCTTTTCAACCCCCTCACACGACTAAAGGCAAAGTTCATGTTGCGAAGTGTGGCAACATAGCTCCACGGGTGGCAAGAGAGTGCGAAATTCTTTGAAACGATAGCAGCGCGTCTAAAGGAAGATCACATGTCGAGACATATTGGCACTACTATAGGAAAGGAACAAAATTAGCAACTATGCACAATTAAATTCGGAAAAAAAAATGGACCACCCTAGTGGGGGTTCATTGAAGTATATTTTAAAAATGGACGCCATTATGGTCTAAAACCAGTTTCATTTTGTGGGAACATGGCTATAAATTTGATTTAGACAATAAGGAGTAATATAAAATTGGTTCCGATGGATCTGGAGGTGTACGTAGGGGCTCACAGAAAATAATTGTTAAAAATAGCCATTTGATCAATAGAAAATAATTGTGACAAATTGCCTATTGGCCAATTTTCGACCAAAAATGGCCGCCATGAATTTCATTTAGAACCTAAAGAATAAGAAAAAAGTTGGTCCTGACGGATCAGGGGGTTGCACGTGGGGTAACCCTAGATCCCTTACAATTTATACCGGGTGGTAGAACTTATTAGGTACTCTGCTTCTTTATTGTTCGTTTATATCAATGGGGTGCACAAGAAAAAAATGATTTAATCTGGACACGCTTTCCTAAACTAATACAACAGTAAAAGCCAAATACAGACTGTGTAAAAACGAAATGGCAGGCATTGTTGCCCGAGAGAAAGAACATTTCTAGAAGTGTAAATCAAATCCCGGTCAGGCCACTGGAGAATGTTCCTTCGGTGTTCTCATGTCTGGCGCTTTGAGGTATACTCAGCCTCCTATCAAATTAAGTACCACAGTATCCTTTGTATTCCTGGGCACTTTGGGAGCTAAAGGCAGCCAAGCGTGAGACTGACTACCCCACCTCACTTCGTGTCGTTGATCGTGAATATGTGGAGCGCTACTTCCACATCCCGCATGCGCCGTTCACGGCGCGTGCGCATTGCACCGGGTATACTTATAAAATTAATAGCTTTGTCATTGAATTTTAATAAATAGCAAATTTCATCAAATTTGGAAAAATAGAACCTACAGTTTCTAGTAAGTGCTTATGAATAGACCGAAAGCGCGATTGAAACGTTATAGAAGCTATTGCAGATGAAGTACCTATCATAACCCCTACCACTTTTTAATTTTTTAGAAAATGTTTAAAATACGTTTTTTCGCAGTCTATAAAAACGTGTTTAGAACAAACCAAAAATAAATAAAACGTGTTTTAAACATTTTTAAAAAAAATAAAAAACATGTTTCTTTCAACCCTGGTTTCTATTGGAGTGCTGACTGAACTCGAAATACTTCCTTGTATTTCATTATCACAAAGGTAAAGTGTTGTAGATATTAGATAGCAATATTATTCTTGAGTTAGAATGACAGTGATTTAATTCTAACAATCCAAAATGCAATAGTTTTCATTATTATGCACTTCTGTGACGTGTCCTCATTTCAGGAATCATTTAAAAATAAAAGTTTATAAAAAATCCACTGGGTTTTAAAGTTGTTTCTTTCAAACGGGCCTAACCCGAAGAAATCCACTGGTCTTTTTCGGGCTGGGCCTATTTTGGCAACTCTTGCAAGATATCATCAACAGAAGAATACATGGTAAAAAGCAATGTTTCTCGTTCTGAACCCAACGCCTCACATAATGTATTGTTAAAACGTTCATGTGTTCGTTCGTATCAAGTCGATAGTTATGATTACGCCTGTCAATATCCGGATAGTTTGATATCCTATTAATCGAACAATTCATTGTTCGGATATTCGAAATCCGATTATTCGAATAATATTCACTATCCGGATAACGGAAAATTGAACAATCCGGATAAGTGGATAATCGAACATTATCCGGAAAAACGGATAATTGAACATTTCCGGATAAGCGGATAATTGAACATTATCAGGATAAACGGATAATTGAACACTATTCGGATAAACGGATAATTGAATACTATTTGGATAAACGGATAATTGAACACTATTCGGGAAAACGGATAATTGAACACTATCCGGATAAACAAATAATTGAACAATGCCCGGATAAACAGATAACCGAACATTATATTATCTGGATAAACGGATAATCGAACAATTATGCGTGGAACAATTAATCCATGAATTATAGTGGATCGAGGGAACACGCCACACTTTGTTCTAGGAGACATTGTGCAGTACTTAAAAGAAATAAGAAAGCAAATGTTTGCACAAAAATATATTTATTTATTTATTGACTTATTTTCCATGGCGAAGTTAAGGCCACAAATGCCTTCTCTTCCACTCAACCATGTAGATACAAAATCTAAATAAGCTATCAATATTAATACTAGTATAATTGGATAATAATTAAGAAAAATAATAAACACTAAATGACTACACATAACTACACAAAGAAAAAAACATGTATATACAGACACAATGCGCGCGCGCACGCGCACACACACACACGCACACATACACACACACACACACACACACACACACACGTTAACATTTTACAGAAAACGTAAGCCTGTTTACAATTTAAGGCTGATAATATATATGGACATACATCGATAATGATACTACTACTAATAACAATAACTAAAAATATACAAAAATAACACCAGAATATTTAAAAAGAGCTGTGCATTCACTCTTATACTTTTTTTTTATTATTTTATCGTCGAGTGTGTAAAGACTAGGATTTTAATTGGAGCAGGTCTGTAATCGACTTCCTAAACGTTGAGATGGACTGTAGTTGTCGTGTTTCGGGCGGAAGATCATTCCAAGCTTGGACGGTGAAAACAGTGAACGATTTGGAATAGGAAATAGAAGAGTGATGAGGGACCGAGAGTAATTGGTTTTCCCTTGACCTGGTGTTGCGATCGTAGGAGCTAAGGGCCTGAAAGCGTTCGTGCAAGTAAGAAGGTTGTTGAAGGCGAAGTATTTTGAAGAGAAGTGTTAGTCTATGTAAGTTGCGTCTTTCATTAAGTTTCAGCACTGACAATTGTCTATAGGATGGAGTCAGGTGGTCTGAGTACTTGAGAAGGAAAATAAATCGAAGACAGGCATTTTGTACGCGCTGTAGTCGCCTGGCTAGTTCATCCTTGAGATTGGTTAGAATCACATCGCAATATTCCAGATGAGGGAATACCAGCTACTTAACTAGAATTGATTTGATGTGGGTGGGCAAAAAATGTTTAAGTCTAGTGAGTGAGTGTATGGACGAGAATGCTTTCTTGCACATTGCATTGATGTGTGGTTTCCATTCTAGTCGCTCGTCTAGGATTACACCGAGGTTTTTGACTTTCGTAGAATAGGGTATAACAGTCTGGTTTAGACATACTGCTGGAAGATTATCCTTTTGCATGTACTGAGCTAGTTGGTTGGACGATATACGTATACATTTAGATTTTACTGGGTTAATTACTAACCTGTTTTTAGATGACCACTCGCTGATTTTTTGAAGATCCTCATTTAATTTGGAAATAGTGGTTTCTAGGTTTTGTGGGCGACATGATATGTATATTTGGAAATCGCCAGCGTACAAATGACATTTACAATGTGAGAGGACAGATGGGAGGTAAATTACATACATACAAAATAAAAGTGGTCCCAGGACACTTCCTTGGGGTACTCCATGAGTTAGGTAGCGCAGTGAGGAATGTTTACCAGCTATACTTACGAATTGTTTCCTATCGCACAAATAGTTTTTCACCCATCTAACAGCTCCCTGGGAAAAATTTAAAAAATGAGAGAATTTCCGCAGTAAGATTTTGTGGTCAATTGACTGAAATGCCTTAGAAAAATCTAGAAGCGTAAGGTAGGTGATCTCTCTTTTATCTAGTGCCAGCCTTATATCATCCGTGATGCATACTAGAGCAGTAGCCGTACTGTGATATTTGTGGAATCCCGATTGAAGTGGATCCATTAAATTGTATTCTGCTAGGTGTGTCCGAATTTGGTCGCTAACAATGTATTCAAGCGCCTTTGAGAGGGCGGGAAGGATGCTGATCGGGCGAAAATCGTCCACATTTAATACGTTTTGTGTTTTGGGGAATGCTAATACTTGTGCTATTTTCCAATCAGATGGGAAAGTTCCAGACATGAGGCTGAGATTGAACATATTGGTTATTGGATTTATAATATATGGTAGGATCCTGTTTATAAAAAGAATAGAAATTTGATCGTTGCCTACAGCAGATGATCTTATCCTGTATATAGCTTTTTTAACTGTTTCAGGGCGAATACATTCAAAGGAAAATTCATTTAGAGAATGTTGATGATTTGCGTTATTTGTATCAGATAAGCTGAATTTGACTGAATTTGTAAGTTTTATATTAGCGAAATGATTGTTGAGCTCATCTGGCGTGAATTTATTATTAATTTGTTGCTTTATTCTCTTTCCTTTAATACCCAATAAATTTAGCTTGTGCCACATTTCTCTTTGGTTAGTCGTATTCTCTATTATTTGCATCGCAAAGTTTTGTTTCGATTTTCTAACTAACTGAGTGCATTTGTTTCGAAGTGGTTCTGTATATTTTCATTGTTTCTTTTTCGGGCTCTTATGTACCTTCTGTAGGCAGCATCCCGTGCAGACATAAGATTACGGATCTGTTCGGTTATCCAAGGACATGGGGGATGGGAGACGCGTTTAGTAAGGGGAGGGGCGTGTTTGTTTAGTATTTTCATTAATGAATCGTTTAGAAATTGTAACTGGTAATCTATTGAGGGACTATTATACATTACATTCCAGGGGACATTTGATACGTCAGCATGTAAAGCAGCGTCATTAATTTTAGAGAAGTCTCTATAGGTTATTAATTTTGGCATGCGTTTACTTTCGAATCTTAGAGAATAGCAAGCAAATATCATATCATGGCGTGATATTCCCGGAATAGAAAGTTGCCCGTGATGGAGCATTTTCTGAATGTTATTAGTCAAAATCAAGTCTAAGAGGGTCGCTGAAGTAGTTGTGTGAAAGGTGGGGTTTAAGGGACACATAGAGAGACCCAGAGAGGATATGATATCAAGAAAATTTTCGCTTTCTTTTTTCAAAGATGTCATATCAACATTCAAATCACCAAGGATCAGGGCGTGTTCATAAAATGGCAAAAACTGTGAGACTTCATCTTCGAAGTTTTGGAAGTTAGCCCGAGGGAGTCTGTAGATTACGCTGATTAGAACAGGTTGGTTGCGGATCCGACATTCTAATATAATGTACTCTGAGCTAAAGTCATATTCAGGCGGCGACATGGCGAGAATTTTTGCTTCGATTTGTTCATTGATGTATATCGCAACTCCGCCTGCTCCTTTCAGAATCCTATCATTTCTAATTAAATTACACTCGGGTATATGATAAAGATCGTCACTTAAAGTTGGCTTGGTCCAAGTTTCGCTAACGAGAATGAAATGTAGGTTACTTTGGGGGAGGATTAATTCTTGAAACTCGAGAAATGTACTCAGGAGAGATTGTATGTTTAAGTGAATGACATTCAGTGAATGGCCCTGAGGAACTCTCTCGAGTTCGGTTTTTAACCTAACAATAGCGCGGTGGTTGAAAAAGTTGCCGGGGTGGAAGAAGGCAAAAAAAGGTCACTGCCCCCGCATGGTGAAACTGGAATTTGTGGGAGTGCTTGGAAGGCTTCTCGAGTCGGTGTTGCAACCTCTGTTTCTATATCCGTATTATTCATATACTACATAAAAATAAAATAATAGAGAGAGAGAGAGAGAGAAAGTGAATTTTGAGTTATATACAAACTTACCATCACTCGACGATGAAATGTATTTACTGGATACAAGGTTATTGATGTAACACACTATCGTGGAATACAGTTTTTTACTATCTTGGAAGAGTGTAACCTGTAACACATACATGAGAGGGATTGATATTTTTGTATATACAGCCCTCGTAATAAATTATAACTGGCACACGCTATAAGATATATATAATAACTCACACACACACACCAACACAAACACACAAATACACACATAGTGATGTCACACTGTTTTGAAGTCATTCCTAGCAGAGTAAATAGAAGGAGATGCTTCTTGGTTTTCTTCACAGTATTTCATGGCTTCACTTCCTTTCCTGTATGATATCTTGCAGTTCACGTTCATTTGTTATAACACGTTTTGTATTTCCAATTAAAACAAAAATACGTCCGTCCAGAGACCACGAATTCCTTTGTCCATAGCGTTCTTTCACTTGCTGAAGTAGTTTCAGCCGTTTTGCTGTCAGGGATTCGGTTAATAGAATACCTGTGTTTTTCAGTTTCCTCTTCGCTCGTCATATTATATCCCTATCACGGTAGGCAACAAAGCGAATGATTATAGCCCGCTTACCTTGTTGTACCATCTGAGCTGCTGTCCTGTTTCTTTTCCGAACACCGAGGCGATGAACACGATCAATCTTGTCTGGAAGGAGATCTATACCCAGTTTGTCACGAAACACACCAAGCACAGTCTTCATCAGATCTTCTCTTGGAACTTCTTTCACTCCATGTAGAATGAGGCAGTTGCGCCTACTATATTGTTCGAGTTCGTCCAAAAACTCCTCTTGTTTCTGCAGGCTGAGGGTGAAAGTTGCTAAATCGTCCTTTAATTGAGACATTTCCTTCTTAATAACTGTAAGTTCTTCTGACATGCCGCTTAAGGTTGCTGCTGTTGTTTCATCCACCTTTTTGCTTGCTGAGGAACTTTTATCGAGCGATGCAAGAGCCTGAGTGAGTTTATCTTGAAGAACGTTGACAGCAGATTCCAAGCTTTCACATCGCTTGTTTAAGTCCTTGTTTTTCATGCTGGTCATTTTTGCCCTTGTTAGTTGTAAACACTGCGTATAACACTAGAGGACGCGAGGAGAAGCACTGATATTGTTAAATACGTGATCTTGTATATTTTTGCTGATTTTCGAACCGAACACGTTAATATAGCATTTCTGGCGAAAATAAAGATGTGAATATTTTCTAGTTTAAGCACTTATTGCCAGTATTGAAAGGTTATGAAGCTCCCCCGAAACTACGCGTGACTCCACTCGTCCGCCATAACCGACCGCTTGAACATTGATGCTCATACTGACGGAAGTACATCAAAATAATTGTATACACAACGGATATATTAACTGTTTCTTTCAGGCATGTTTTCGGGGGGGGGGGGGGGTCCAACCGCCATCCCGCAAGAATTAGAGTTAACACTTGTTAACAGTGTGTTTAACACTGAAATATGTATATAATAGTATATTCTGTAAATATGGTTCATATTATTTTGAATTTTAATTTTATTTGTGGCCTTTAGGCATCTAAGGCTCAGGCCTGTATAGGGAAGGAGAAAGGATTCGGGAAGGTGTCGGCCAGGGCCTGTGTTAAAGGTACCATCCCGACATTTGCCTGATGTGACAGGAAAAATTCTGGAAAAACCTCAGTCAGGATGGTCGGCTGCTGGGATCGAACCCACGACTTCCCGAATGCTACGCCAACACTGTACCACTAAGATGTTATTTACAGGTAAACTAAGGAAGTACAATATATTGTTAAAGCAATATTACGGTCTATTGTTACTTTATATTTTTAGCACATTACAGTCCATATTAATTGTTCATAATTTTCGTGAGCGCTCCCTAGGAGCCACACGAATAAAATATCCTGGAAGAAATATTGGAAGAATCTTATCCAACCCATCAGTGTAAGGTACCCACTTATTTGGGGGAAGATGTATAGGACATTATAATTAAGATAAATGACAATAATAGTGAAACTACATTTCTACATTTTCTATAATATGACTAAAATACATGAACAAGTATGAATATGTTTCCACCACTTCAGATTGTTACAATGTTCACCTTGACGACATACGCTTGAAAGCGCAGATGTTTCTCCTTTATGTGATAATGGAACATATACCAATTTAATGCAGAAATAACTTTAGGTTTTGTGTTATATATATGTGATAAATTACGAAGGGGGATACTAACACTAGCAGTTGCTGGTAAGTTGCAATACGAAGATTTCATCCCTGGTTGGGATGACATTCGGAATCAACAACCGAGGATATAATTCTCACGCACCAGAGAAAATTCCCGGCATCTCCCACGGCAAATCGATCACTATATATATATATATAAATCACAACCATATTCAATCCACTAGTGGATGAGGCCTCTCCCCGAAGGGAGGAGTTGGTCGTCTACCGCTCCCACGCTGACCAGACGGGTTGGGAGAGGAGAGCCGAAGCTCTCATTGTGATCGCCACTGTCTTTTAATCACAGCAGCTCCCCAATTGTCCTCACGATGCTGGGTCAACACCGAAATTTTTAAGCCCGACAGGGAATTGACCCCGGGACCGCTCGTACTGAAGTCGAGCGCGCTACCGACTAGTCTACGCGTATATATATATATATATATATATATATATATATATATATATATATATTTTACGTATAGCGTGCATTCTATCAAACATGTACCGAATATAACCTACGTAGCGCTTTGTAGTAGAGCGCTGGCTTGTGTTCGACAAGTCCTGAGTTCGATACCCGTGTCGGTCATCTTGACTGAGGTTTATCCATTAGTATTCTTAGTCACACAAGATTAATGGTACCTTCGAAACTAGGCCTTGGCTGACTTCTCCCCTACTACTCATTTCACCCGAATTCCGGCATGAGCCATATATAGTTACCTAGAGGCTATAAATGACATTGAATACGTACGCAGACTACAAAACGTCCTTATATGACTCTATTCTATTCAAGAAGAATAGTTCAAAAACGAGTGTCTAACCAGAAAACAGTCTTATTTGATGGAATGCATTTAGGTAGTGCGCATCAAGTGGCGTGCTACACTGTTCAAGTGCATTTTCAACGCTGTCATGGAATTTAGTCTGATTCTAAGCTGTTTACTGACTAGAGAATATTATTTTTAGGCTTTTTTCTTTTGAAGGCTTGTTTCGTTTCCACGTGACAGATTATGCGACATCCCCTAAATCCTTTTGGAGAGGATGCTGACTAATTCGTTCACACCATACATTTATTTTTTTCATTTAGAACCATAGTTATGGAATTACACTACTGTAGACATATTTCACCGATGAGCATCTTCCCTCAATTGACTCTATAGGAAGAACGGATTAATACACATTTAAGCGAAACCTTTTATGCATGTAGAAATAAATTAAATTTATTGGGGTCACGGTGGCTCAATGGTTGCCGATGCGGGTGGTCGAGCGATCTAGCACTGTAGCCTGTATACTCAAGGATCGTGGGTTCGAATCCCACCCGCGGCATGGATGTTTGTGGTGTGTTTTAACATACAACAGCATACACACTTTAGAACAGTTGAGAACATTACATACTAAAGCCGGTAAGGTCAAAAAAAAAATTAAAAAAAGGTAGAGCGCCCACCTCTGGAGCTTGTGTTCGTCTGTTCAAACCCTGCTCATTCCATGTTTTTTTTTTTAACAAACACCATGTGCGCGGGTTGTCTCGAGGTTATCCCGTTTCCTCCCATTTTCTTAACTGCACCAATTTATCCCATCATCATCCATTCGACCTGAGCCAAAGTTGTCTAAAGGAATTAAAAATTAAATTTAATTCAAATTCAAATTATATTTATGGTAATTTGGCTCAGGACATGAAGGAGAGAGCGAAGATGTGAGAAGGGAGTCAGTCAGTATCTAGTATGAAGGTACCATCCCAGAAAGATCCGGAAGTTTCTGTGTAGGAAGGTTCGGGGAAAGAAATTTTCGGTGCAAAAATTAGAACTCACCTTGATTATTATACACCTTGATTATGTGTAGAAAGGCTGTAAAACTGTCAGGACGTCCTTTCTAATGTGGTAATCATTGGATTTATTAAATGTCAAAATTAAATTAGCAATCTGTTTTGAAAATTAGTTTTAATGTTTGTATTGCTACTGATGATAATTTTGATCTATGCCTAAATTTACAGGTATAAAATTCTTATAAATTATACAGTCTATAAGAGCTGATTGACTTCTTTTATTATTAGAGAGAAATCGCGTTTGTAAAATAAGTAAGTACAGATTCTCCACTAAGAACAATGAATTGTCTTAAGGGGTCATTGAAGTACTATGTAAGCATTCAAATCGGGAGAGGGGTCAAGTTTTGCTATTTTTTGACAATAGGGGAGGGAGATCAGAGCAATATTACGTAAGATCCTTTAAAAAAAACTTTTTAGTCTTGATTTAGAGACTTTTTGACTACGAAATTACGATAAGTAATTTGACATGTTTTACGTAAGCATAAGGGAAGGGGGCAGATATCTACTTTTTTACTTACAACGGGGAGGGGGGTTCAAAATGGCTAAACTGATATTGAATGTACCCTAAATCACCATTATATATTATCGATTCTGATTCCGGTTCAACTTTCTTAATGGGATATCCATGACATTTAGAAGGTTGTTTTACCTTCATTGTGAGAACACTATTAAAAACGTGTAAGAGGAAGATAATGAAAAATAATGTCTTGTGTCTCTGGTAATTGGCCACTGCAATAATGATACTGCAATATTTGAGCTCTCTCTCTCTCTCTCTCTGTGTGTATTTAATTTGATAAAATTAATAATGTTATCCTGATTTAATTTAAGTGAAGACACTTACATAACATGTACCTGTTTCCTTCAAAAGGTAATTCAATTTTCTTAATCTGTTGTAATTCTATTCGTTCAAAACGGAATGTTAACTACTGAACAGGTTACTGGTGTTGGGAAATTTTAACGTTATAATAAAGTAGCAACTAATTATTTATTATCTATTTTAACTTTCCTCTTTTACTTATTTATCAATAAACAACATTCACCAGTAATTTATTGTACCGAAACTTGCTTTCATTAAAATATCCTAGATCCATCCCAGCATATGTTTAATGAGACAAGAAAACTCTCAGTTAGGAATGGTCGGCCTTTAGTTTGGAGCCTAGGACTAGTGCTCTCAAACGGGTCGGGTCGGGTCGGGTCGGGTCAGACCAATTCGGGTTACTGGTCGGTTCAAAACCACTCAGATCACGGGTCGGATCGGGTCTACTCTAGTCGGGTCAACTATATATTGTGATGTGGTCTTGTCGTATGTTCTTCTAGATAACAAATTGAGATCACTTGATATCGTAAAGAAGCTGTCTGCAGGGCACCTTAATTGCCACCGCAATGCCCAGAATATCTGAGTCTGGCGCCGTTACTGGTTTATTTAGTTTATTAGGTAGAGACAGGTAGAGCAAGGTAAAGCAATGAAAGGATCGTAGTTTGTCTTTTATTACTTCACCTTTTATTATAAAAATTACAAGTCCACTATTTTAATAAAATGAGTCTCCCGTACAAAACTATTGGAAACTTATTATTGAGCTACAAAGTATATCAAATTACTTTCTTTCTCTTCAAACGGTTCCATGTGTTGCTGTTGACGTTAGCCCAGACAACGGTCTGTTCTCTGGCTGAGAAAGAAGGCCCCTAGCTTGTAGCTGGCTGGGGTCATGATGAAGGAAAGTCCTATCCCGTAGCAGATCAGGACTTCGGGGGTTTATTGCCTATCCCGTGGCGGATCAGGCGGTTAGGAAGTTGGCCCATCCCGTAGCAGATCCGGCCGGTTAGGTATGTTGGTTCATCCCGTAGCAGATCGAACCAGGAAGAGGGAGAGTTGTTGACATGACTATCTCTGG